>PITA01004428.1:0-58440 GCA_004023965.1 Spilogale gracilis
AAAGAAAGAAGAAAGAAAGAAGAAAGAAAGAAGAAAGAAAGAAGAAAGAAAGAAGAAAGAAAGAAGAAAGGGGGCGCCTGGGTGGCTCAGTTGGTTAAGCAACTGCCTTCGGATCAGGTCATGATCTCGGAGACCCAGGATCGAGTCCCACATTGGGCTCCCTGCTCTGTGGGAGGCCTGCTTCTCCCTCTCTCACTGCCCCTGCTTGGGTTTCCTCTCTGGCTGTGTTTCTCTCTGTCAAAATAAATAAAATATTAAAAAAAAAAAAGAAGAAAGAAGAAAGTAGTAGTAGTAGAGGCTAATATTTCTGATGAACACAGATACAAATTCCTCAAAAAATATTAACAAAACTGGATTCAAAAATACATTTAAAAAATTATTCACCACAATCAAGGGGGATTTATTTCTGGGATGCAAGGGTAGTTTTACATTTGAAAAATCAATCCTTGTAATACATCACATCAATTAGAGAAAGAATAAAAACCATATGATTATTTCTATGAATGCAGAAAAAGCATCTGACAAAGTACAATATCTAATCATGATAAACCCTCAACAAAGTAGGTTTAGAGGGAACATACCACAACATAATTTAAAAAATCTATGAAACAAACTGAGGGACTTTGAGGGAGGGGGTGGGGGGATGAGAGAGCCTGGTGGTGGGTACTGAGGGCACCTATTGCATGGAACACTGGGTGTGGGGCATGGGCAGTGAATCTTGGAACACTGAAAAAATAAAATAAATTTAAAGTAAAAAAAAGAATAAGTTAAACAGACGTAAGACAAGTTTATAAATAAACTTTTCAACCATCAAAAAAAAAAACCATCTATGAAAAACCTACAGCTAACATTACATGCAATACTGGAAGGATTAAATGCTTTTCCCCAAGATTAGGAACAAAACGATGTCCATTGTTACCATTTTTATTCAACATAAACTAGAAGTCCCAGCCACAGCATTCAGACAAGAAAATGAAATAAAAGTCATCCAAATTGGTAAGGAAGAAATAAAACTCTCACTTTTTGCACATGACATGAGATTCTATATAGAAAATCCCAAAGACCCCACCCAAAAACTACTAGAACTGATAAGTGAACTCAATAAGGTCGCAGAATAGAAAATCAATATACAAAGTCCATTACATTTCCATATGCTAATAATGAAGTAACAGAAATTAAAAAAACAATCCTATTTATAATTGCACCAATAGAATAGCTAGGAATAATCTTAACCTGAAAGACCTGTACTCTGAAAACTATAAAACACCGATAAAAGAAACTGAAGATGACACATACAAATGGAAAGTTATTCCATGCTCATGGATTAGGAGAACAAATTGTTAACACGGCCACACTGCCCAAAGCAATCTACAGATGTAATGCAATCCCTATCAAAATACCAACAGCATTTTCCACAAAACTGGAACAAATAATCCTAAAATTTGTATGGAACAACAAAAGACCTCAAATAGCCAAAACAATCTTGAAAGGTAAAGCAAAGCTAGAGGTATCACAATCCCAGACTTTGCGACACATTACAAATCTGCAGTAATCAAAACAATATGGTACTGGTGCAAAAGAAATACATAGATTAATGGAACAGAAAACAAGCCCAGAAATAAACCCACAAATATATGGTCGATTAATCTTCAACAAAGGAGGCAAAAATATGCAATGGGAAAATGACAATCTCTTCAATGTATGATGAATGTATGAAAACTGGACAACTACATACAAAGGAAATAAACTGAATTATTTTCTTACACCATACACAAAAATTAACTCAGAATGGAATAAGGACCTAAATGTGAGACCTGAAACCATAAAAATCCTAGAAGAGAGCAGAGGTCATAATTTCTCTGACATCAACCATAACAACATTTTTCTAGATATGTCTCCTGAGGCAAGGGAAATAAAAGTATAAATAAGCTATTGAGCCTACATAAAAATGAAATGCTGTTGCACAGAAAAGGAAACAGTCAATGAAACAAAAGGCAATCTAATGAATAGGAGAAGATACTGTAGTTGATATATCTGATAAACAGTATCTAAAATATATAAAGAACTTACACAACTCAGCACAAAAACACAAATAATTCAATTTAAAAAATGTGCATTTGGGCACCTGGGTGGCTCAGTCAGTTAAGTGTCTGTCTTTGGCTCAGGTCATGATCCCAGAGTCCCATGATCAAGTTCCACATCCTGCTTCCCATTCAGTGGGGCGACTGCTTCTCCTTCTGACCCTCCCCATTCTTGTGCTTGTGCACTCTCTCAAATAAATAAAGTCTTTAAAAAAATGGGCAGAAGACATGAGCAGACATTTCTCCAAGAAGACATTCAGATGGCCAACAGACATACGAAAAGATGCTCAACATCACACGTCATCAGGGAAATACAAATCAAAACCCCAATGAGATATCACTTCATACCTGTCAAATGGCTAAAGTCCAAAACACAAGAAAGAACAAATGTTGGCAAGGATGTGGACAAAAAGGAACTCTTGTGCAATGTTGGTAGGAATGCAAACTGGTTCAGCCACTGTGGAAAACAGTATAGCAGTTACTCAAAAAATTAAAAAATAGTGGGCACCTGGGTGGATCAGTTAGTTAAGCATATGACTCTTGATTTCAGCTCAGTTCATGATCTCAGGGTCATGAGATGGAGCCCCTCATTGGGCTCCATGCTGGGCATGGAGTCTGCTTAAGATTCTGTCTCCCTCTCGCTTTCTGCCCCTCCCCTCTAGCTCACACACACACTCACTACATGCTCTCTTGAAAAAAAAAAAGTTAAAAATAGAATTACCATAAGATCCAGTAATTCCACTGCTTGCTATTTTAATGAGAATATGAAAATACTAGTACAAAAAGATATATGCACCCCTATGTTTACTGCAGCATTATTTATAATAGCCAGATTATGAGAGCAGCCCAAGAGTCTGCTGAGAGATGATGGATAAAGATGATGAAGGTGTGGGGTATGCGTGTGGAGGTGTGTGTGTGTATATATCCAGCCACCAAAAAAGCATGACATCTTGTCATTGCAACAACATAGATGGATCTAGAGGGTACAATGCTAAGTGTTCTAAGTCAGAGAAAGACAAATACCATGTGATTTTACTCATATATGAAATTTAAGGAAACAAATGAACAAAGGAAAAAAAGAGACAAACCAAAAAATAGACTCTTAACTACAGAGGACAAACTAATGGGTACCAGAAAGGAGGTGGGTGAGGGGAGGGGCGAAACAGGTGAAGGGGATTAAAAGTATAATTATGATAATGAAATAGAATAATGTATAGAAAATTCTTGAATCACTATATTGTACACCTGAAACTAATATAACACGATATGTTAATTATACTGGAATTTTAAAAGTGGTGTGTGCGTGTGTGTTTGACCCTGTGTGTGTAGGGGGATGTAACTTATACATGGAAAATTATCTAGAAAAATGATCATAAAATGTTCACATTAGAGGTTTCTCAAATGTTACAATTTATACTGACTTAAAAGTTTTTAGACATAAAAATGCAGCTGATAAAATGTTATTTATTACCCATCTCTCACTGGAATTCAACTCTATAAAGAAAAGAACTTCATCACTTTATTCCTATTAGCTAGGTACGCAGTGCATGTGCACTAAATATTTGTTAAATGAAATAAAAAAAAGAAGAAAATGTAGAGTCTATACAGAGACAAATACTAGATGAGATTGCTGGAGTCCAGGGGCGTGCAAAGGAGCAATGATGATACAGGAGATATTGGAGCAGATCTTGCTGGTCAGGGCCTTTAAACCCCAGCATAAAACTTGGGGTATCAATCTTCAAGAAATGTGTAGCCCTGAGATGAAGGGGTCAAGGGTAGATATTGTATGATTTGGTATCAGCCCATAGCCTGAAGAACAGCCCTTCTCTATCTCTTACTTAAAGAGAGAGAGGGAGAGGGAAAGAGGAGGAAGGGAAGGGAAGAAGGAAAAGAAAGAAAAGAGAAGGAAAAATACTCTCCACAAGTAAACCAGACATTCAGGCTCCTAAGGTTCTAGGGCTTGATGTTCACTTCCTCAGCTGGTTAGATGGAGGCCCTGACAACAAAATGAAAATGCTTCCATGTCTCTGCTCCAGTCTGTGCACGGCCATCTGCTGGGCTGATCCCATCCTGGCTGCCTCCATGGGGATGGAATGTAGATGGCCCACAAAGCCAGAGATTCATCAGTGCCAACACGAGAGAGACTCACAACCCCAAGGCCACCGGGCTATTCTTTGGGACAGTTTGCCTTCAGCAATGTTCGGGCTTGGCCCTCTTTATCCTGTGGACTCATGTGGGCAAGCCCAGCCCCTGAACTGGTTCCACTGACCAACACTTTGAGTTCAACATGCGTGGGAAAAATACTACCCATTGTCTCAAAGACTTTTCTCCCTTTGAAAAATGCTTAATTATTGAAGAGAAGTGTCTTGATATTTACTACATCCCCTTTGACCCCACTCCCCCAGCAGAGTGGTTTTCTTTAAATACAAATGCTGCCCCATCCTTCACCCACTCCAAACCCATCACTTGCTCCACAAACAAATAACAATGGGCATGTAATAATTCCGCCAAATTATTTAAAGTGCACAAATAACCAAGCATTGGTGACTTTCCACTTGGAGTTGTATAGAGAAACAATCAGAGTGATCTTGATTCTAAAAGAGTAATAGTGATAACAATGGTCCATAGATGCTACAAGCCGGTATCCAACAGTCACCCTCCACCCCTGCCCCTCTAAAAGAAACATGAATTGGCATATGGTCACGATGATCAGTATATAAAAATAAAGTCACTAATTCACTACATAATAATAAATAACACTTATTGATCACATTCTGCAATACTTTGGAGCAGCCTTTAAACATACAAATGCAACAAACTACCCTTTTCAGAATTCAATTCAAACTTCCCTGGTGTGCTTACACTGGTTAAGATAAATGATATTCTATCATAAAGAAAATACTGCTAGGAATGAGGCACTGCACTATGTCAGATAGAGGTTGCAAAGACTGTCTGATTGCAAAGCCACTGATTACACTCTTAGAAAATGGGTCAAAATCCTTGGTGTGGCCTTTGAGACCCCACCTGCTTCTCAGGCAGTGTCCACCTCTTGCTCCCTCGGCTCCAGCCCTGTGACCTTCCTTCAGTTCCTCAAGTATATCACACGCTGCATACCTCAGACCTTTTCCACATTATTCTTTATGCTTGGAATTGTTTGCCCCTTTTCAGCAATCTGATAAGCTCCCACCCATCCCCATACTATGGCTTACATGTCATTACCCCAGGGATGTCCTCAGCAGTCTTGGACCCCCGAACAGACTGGGCAAATGAAAGGGCTCTCACAGCATCTACCTGACACTTCCTCACCATAGCACACAACGTAATTAGAGTTAAATAATTATCAGGCAGTTACTCATTTGACATATATTTCCTCCATTGGGCAGGCCAAGTGGGTCCTAGCACAGTGTTGCCTTGTATGGTCTTAAGCTTTCTGCTTCAGTACTATTATCATTCTGTGATGTCACTGGGTTAATAAATGAGCAGGGTAGAGAAAATGGAGACTGCATATCTCAACAGGTTTGACTGTGAAGAGGAAGGAGAGGGCTAGGGTGGCAGCTGGAAGTCATGTGGGGCTGTCCTACTGTGCTCCGACCGCCTGAACAAAACAGCATACACTGGGCAGCTTAAACCACAGAAACTTATTTCTCACAGTTCTAGAGGCTGGAAGTCTAAGATTAAGGTGCCAGCATGGTTAGCTCCTGGTGAGAACACTCTTCCTGGCTTGTAGATGGCCACCTCCTTCCTGTGTCCTCAAATGGCAGTGGGGGGTGTGGTGGGGGCAAGCTCTCTGGTGTCTCTTCTTATAAAAGCACTAATATCATTATCAGGGCATCATCTCCAGATCCTATCTCATTGGGGGTTAGAAATTCAACATATAAATTGGGGGGGGGTGCGGTACACAATTCAGTCCATAGCAAGAGTAAGTGAAGACTTTTTATGGTTAAAAAGTCTTGAGCAGGCTTAAATGCTGGTGACAGGGGCCAACAGAGGGGGAAGAAAGGAGCTTCAGGAGAGAGGGGATAGTCATAGGAGGTGGAAAGAGAAAGGAAGTAGAGCATTGCCAGAGATAAGAGCAGACATGACTCTCGTGGTGAAAGACAGGTGGGGCAAAGCGCCTGTGCAGCTCCACATGACCTTTTCCATATAGGGTCAACTGGCTAAGAGAGCTCTCAACTAATGACTTCTTGTTTCCTTTTGAAGTCACATACAAGGGTATCTGCTGAGGAGCTAGCATGGCTTAATAACAATGGAGAAGATTCTAAATATTTATGCAAAGAGGAAAGAGCTGAGTCAGGCGGAGCGCAGACGGGCAGGTGTTTGTTCCAGCAAGTACTTGGTGCTAGGAGAGGTTTCTCCAGCATCATGCAGCGCGTAGAGTATGGGACAAGAAAGGAAGATGGCTGCCTTGATCCAGAGCCAGCTGTTGGGGTGCCCGGGACCCGTCCCTTGGCTACATAAGTGTTCACAAAATGGCGGCTGGCAGATCACCATGTACCGCCAGAACTGTGGTAAACAACTGACGTGCGCTTTCCAGTTGAGTAACAAGGACTCGTGACCAGCGAATGCCTCAACCAGCTCCTCAATGCTGCGCATGCCTTGTGCACGAGAACAGCCTCCTGATTGGCTGCTGTATTGTATATAAGCCGAGGGACTTTCCAGGGAGGGAGATACCTGTGCGGGGGAGAGATACCTGTGCGAAGGGAACGAAGGAGAAGAATAGAATAAAACACGGCCACTTGTACCAGTTTCGTGTTGCATCATCTCTGCGGGCAGGGGTTGCGTGACAGCCAGTGACATGGTGGAAAGCAGACATGTGAACAGAGAACATTCACTGGAACGTAGCTGATGCGAGAGGCATGGATTGAATTAGGGTCATGGAGACAGAGCAGACGGACAGGGAGAAAGCAAAGAGGCTGAAGACCTTCTAAGTAAGGGAAATAATGACTGAGAGACCTGGAATGGGAGAAGTTTGCGGTCACCAAATGGGATGTTTCAATGTAAGATTCTGAGACTGTCTAACACAGCAACTAAGGAGCGAGTGGCTGAAGTGGAGTCATGGTAAAGGTCCAGAAACAGAGAAGACCAGCACTGGAGATCAGTCCACAAGACTCAAAAGTCTAGTGCTTTGTGAGATCATGTCCAGTAAGCAGCACTTAGAAACTCTTCACAAAATTCCATTTTCACAAGGCTGCTCCCCTTCTGGGAGGACTGCTCCCCTTCTGGGAGGACTGCTCCAGCCACAGCACTGATTCCCCAAGTGGTGATCAAAGCTGCCAGTCTCTCCCTCTCTTTTCACTTATCAGTGCTTCACATCTTGAAGGTCTTGGGATAGACAGAAAGAGGCAGAGGAAGCAAAAAACTGATAAAAAGGGGTCACAAAGCCACTGAAGTCACAGAATCCAGGTGACATTGACACTTACCTGATATGTAATTCTTGTTCCTGGCTCCCACGACTAAACAGGAATCTCTGCCCTGTAACAACTGTGTTACAGGAGACCTTTGGGAAAATCCTCCTTTGAGGCTTTCTTTAGGGCAAGTACTGGCATCTAGGCATTTTTCCTTCAAACAGGAAAAGTAGGGATTAAACGTTCCTGTAACTATTGATCTCCAGCAAGAACTGCCAATATCAAAAAATTCTCCAAGACCATCTCACTCATAACTAATAGATCATGACACTTTTTACTGCAGAAAGTAAGAAGTAGCTTTTACAAGTAAGGTGACAATAAAATTCATGGTCCGTACTAGGGCACTTTGGAGAGTGAAAGCAATTGTAACTATGTTTGCCTGTGCCTCACTTGATTTACAGCTTAGAGCTTAAGTAATTACAGCTTCTTTGAGATTTCAACAGAACACTGACCCTTGGGAAACAAGGAGCCAGGTGTTTCCAGAAGCTCAAGCTTGGCCACGCTACAAAATTGCCTTCCCTGATGCCAGCAAGCAGGTTTGAGAGGGAGACTGCTTTCCCTGCGTGGTGACGCTCCTTACTCCCTGTACTCCCTTTTTTAAAATGCCCTGCTTGGCCTAGGACTTTGGAGATGATCTCTGGACAGTAGTCCATCATCTTTCCAGGTTGCCAGCCTTCCAAATAGAGTGACTTTTTCTTTCTAATCAACCCTTGTCTCTCCGGTATTGCCTTTTGAGTGGCAAGCAGTTAAATTAGGATTTGGGTAAGAGATTTTGGCAAGCCACCCAGGAAGCTGTGCCCACCCCCTTCCCGCCACCAGGTCTCCCCAGGAAGGAGCAACCGGCTGTGACAGCAACTCCAGGACTCACCTGGTCCCGAGCTGGAGGGAGCAGTCGTCCGCAGCAGCGCACCAAGAACTGCGGCAAATTTCCTGAACTTGTAGGCTTTACGGTGTGGGAGCCAGCTGCTCTGTTATCCTGCCCCAGGCAGTGATTTTAAGGGCGGTCCCAAACAGCTGCAGATCCTTAGTTTTGCTTGAGGGAAACTCCTTTCTCCTCTCTGCTCTGCTGCCTCAGCTGCCTGCCTTCGATTTTGGTGAGCGGAAAGGAACCTGCCCTGGGATGTGCAGCCGGCTGCTGTACAATGGGGCACGTCCACTGCCATGCGTGCTGGGAGTCCAATCTTTCTGCCATTTGGCCAGTTAAGCTGTTTGGACCCTTCTGAGTCAATTTGTGGTGCCACTGGTCAGGGAGATGACTCTAAGTGACTTTGTACCAGTGTCTCATCTCAGGAGGGGGGGCGGTTTATTTGAGAGATACCTGGGTGATTTTGGTGTTTGGGTAAAAACGGAGAGATCTAGTTCAACCCCCTCTCAGAGCCTATTGGGATGGGTATTTTCTGTTTGGCACACCTGCAGCTCTAATCCCAGGACTAAAAAGGTGGTATTTTATTGTAACACCACCTGGCCTGTGTATATGATTATAGTTTTATTTCTTCTGTGTTCTTTCTGAACTTTCATCCAGGAAGATGGGAGATACTCTATTCCTAAAGAAATTCCAGTAGGACATACCCTGAGTAAATGGTGCAGATGGCTGAAAAGCAACCAGAGAAAAAGCCTATTTTGCAGAAGGGAGAGATAGGAGACAGAGATAAAGGAATGTTAGTCCACATTTGAATCCACCTTCAGTCTTGCTGGCGACACCCCTGCTACCTGGGCCTCGGCTTCCCCTTCCCGCCTTCATCCCCTGCACTGCCACCTCAGCTGCCCACACCACCCGGTCCTATACCATCACTTGTGTCTAGGGTACCATTGGCCCCTGCTCTTCCTACCGTCACTATCAAGGAGAAAAAGCACCCCAAGCTATCAGGCTACCTCCTCATGAGGTTCAAGCTAAGGAACCTCCCAAATCAGCATGCAAGGGCCCAGGGGACTCCCCTGGACTTACACTGTCCACTTCACATTTCCCCTCCAGGAGCCCCAGGTAAAATTGACAGTGAGGAGCAAACAGATTGCCTTTTAGTGGACACAGGTGCAGCATATTTGATATTTAAACCAATCCAGGGTTGTTGATTTAATTAAAATAGACATGTATTTAGAGTTATCAGTATTAAATATAAAACTTACTCTGCCAAGGTTTACTAAAGGTCAAATAAGTTCATGTTATATCTGCTGCAGTTTGTCAGCAAAAACGACTTGAAATGATGGTTAATTTTGTCTCATGGGGTTTTCATGCATGATTGTTAAGAGCAAATAGGTTAAATAAAAAGGTTTATAGGTAAACTTTTAAATAGCTTTCAAAATCTTTGGTAACCTGAAACTGAAGTTTTGCTATTCAATGATAAATTGGGTAGAAGTCATTGGATTTCTAAGCCTTTTCCAAAGAAGATAAATAACTGAAGCATTAGTTACTAGCCATAGGTTTATCTGCTTTTGGCTTCTTACTGCAGGGAATAATATTTGGGCCAGCTAGTAAATGTGTTTTATGTTTTATTGAAAGTTGTAGTATGGGGGCGCCTGGGTGGCTCAGTTGGTTAAGCGACTGCCTTCGGCTCAGGTCATGATCCTGGAGACCCGGGATCTAGCCCCACATCGGGCTCCCTGCTCGGCGGGAAGCCTGCTTCTCCCTCTCTCACTCCCCCTGCTTGTGTTTCTCTCTGGCTGTTTCTCTCTGTCAAATAAATAAAATCTTAAAAAAAAAAAGTTATAGTATGAAAAAACATGTCTAAAATTATGACATATTTATAAATTTCCAATCTAAAGAATTATGGCCTAAGACTTCATAGTTACTACCTAGTTTTCACTAGAAACTAAGGTTTCTGAGAATTAAAATTCTACTAAATGTAATGAAGACTGCTAGAAATGATAAGGAAAGGAACTCTATATGTAGGGACAGTAAGATATGTTTTGATAAGGATTGAGGAATGGGAATACATTTGTGCTGAGGGAAAATAAAGTAATTTTGTCCTAAGATGGGACTGGTTATTTAGAGAGAGAAGGCTTAGGAAAAAATCTGAATGTTTAAAAAAATCGTAGAAAGTTTGTGAAGAGGAATCCTTGGAAAAGAATTTTATGTGTGGTCGAGACTAATATTAGTATGAATGAGTATTAAAAGTACACTTGTATAAGTTAAAATTTTGCTTTTCTCTCTGTTAAAAAGACAAAGTTTTCTCGGATTATTTGCTACTTTTGTTAGAGAGGGCACATGCGCGTTGCAAGTGGGGGAGGAATCCAAGCAGGCTCCTCCATGCTCAGCTGAGCCTAATATGGGGCTCCCTTGATCCCAGGACTCTGAGATCATGACCTGAACTGAAATCAAGAGTCATATACTCAATTGACTGAGCCACCCAGGTGCCCTGGTTTGCTCTTGATAAGAAATTATATAAACAATGTTTTGTTTTTCTTTTTAATCTGCTCAGAAAACCAAATTTTCTGTGTTTTGTCTTTATCTGGTTTTTGATTACCTAAGAAAGTTAAAACTTCTCAATATTAAAGGAGCTAAGCTTTGTTAACAACAATGTAACCTTCTGTAGGATCTCTTTTTGTGATGTTGGTTAAGTAGATAATTATTTTTATAATGATCTGTAATCCTATTTAGGTAAGAACTTTAAAACCTTCTCAGGTTTTTAACAAAACTTTCCCCAAATCCAAATTCTAAATGAAGACTTTTTGACTACTTAGGCTTGTTTATTTGGTGTGTTAAATTACATGGGAAGCATTGCCAAACAAATTATGGTAAATCTTCTTAGATTATATTGTAAGGGTTGGTGCTATAACTGTTCTACAAATTATATGAAATTCCTAAAGTTATATGGGGCACTGGGGTGGCTCAGTTCGTTAAGCATCTGACTTCGGCTCAGCTCTTAATCCTAGGGTCCTGGGATTGAGACCCATGTCAGGCTCCCTGCTCAGCGGGAGTCTGTTTGTCTCTCTCCCTCTGTCCTTCCCCGCCCCCCATGCTCTTTCTGCCTCTCTCTCCTATGAGTAAATAAAATCTTTAAAAAAAATTCCTAGAGTTATAGTATGTCCTGGTATAAAGTCATCACTTGACATTCTAATTATTGAAATGTGTGTCACACACACACACACACACACACAAAACCCAAAAAACAAAACTGGATTTTCTTATCAACTGCATTATAATAAACTCTCTTAAGGTCTTTGACTATGTCCATTTCTGAGTCTTTTGTCATTTACTGTGATTCTGATGCTCTTACAAAATGTGTTTCATCTTCAAGGAAACTCATAAAAAGCATTTTTGACAAATACAGGTTTCTGATATCTTCAAGATCATAAAACTAAACTAAAAAAATTTCTGTAACTAATGGAAACCTGCATTCAAGATTAGTAACATGAGAATGAATGAATTGAGGAAGATGATTACAGTTTTTATGACTTGTTTGAAATATTGTTTTCTCTAATGTTTGCTCTTCCAGATTTAAGGAAAATTTTTCTCTTAAGATATGTATGATTTATAGAAATATTATAGAATATTACTTTGTGAAAAAATTGAAACATTTTCCTCTCTACCTGAACCTCTAGGATTCATAAATTCTCCATGAATATTCTTTTTCTCATAGCAATTATAATTGTTCGCATAAGTTCAATAAGAATCTTTACTCTTTGTAACAGGACACCATTGAAAACATTGGTTAGATTACCAAGGCTTGGACTGGAATGTCATATTTGAGAGAGACATGCATAGACTCAGATATGACCCAACAACTTTAAGGAACTACGGTTTACTTTTTGGAGCCAATAGAGCCCCTTGGAAATGTTGGCCTGGTACCTTATTTCCAGAGTTCACAGCAGCCTTACCCAGTGAGTGAAGAATGTTACTTCCTGCCAGGTGCAGGAATGTTACAGTATCTAAGGGACCTAGAGAAGAGGAATTCACCCAAATACATAAGTATTACAGGAAAATCTGATGGCAAGTATTTGACTTGGCTTCTGGTCTTGAGAGACTATTAGAAGTTCTATCTGAAATTCCTTATAAAAATTTCCAACAAAACAGGTTTAAAAGAATTTATATTATCAATCATTATTCTTGCTGTGCTTTTGCAAATAATTAAGCCATGTTTGTTAAAACTGAACTTGTTTTACAAATTAGTTCTAATTTGGCTATCTTTGATGGGAATGAGGGTGATTTTAGAGAGAAAAGTTGTATTTCAGTAACATACCTTTGTAGGTGTAAGATTCTAGTTCTGATTGTCTTTAAGTGTTTGTTGTTTGCCTGGGGTAGACAACTTGAGATAAACTTCAGATAAATTGTCTCAATAACTCAAGGGCACACTGGGTGTGGGAACAATGAATCTTGGAACACTGAAAAAATAAATTAGAACTAGAAAAAAACACAAACAAAAAAGTAACTCGTGTACAGACAACTTTCATGCCTGTTATTCTGTGCAGATAATCAAAAGACCCTGTGGGCATCTGATTGTTTGAACAGTCTGGACAATGGAAGGCACTTGCTTTTTTGTTCTTACCACTCCCTTCTCAGTCCACAGTAAGTCTAAAGTGGATCATTATTTCCAAGTGTTTCCAATTATTCACCTGTGTCAGGCGGGATCTCCCTGGGGAAATACCAGATGGAGATGAATATTTCTTGGGTATACTTTGCTCCCCGGTGGGAAGTTGCAGTTCATCAACATGTGGCATGACATTTGTCAAAACCTTAATTCTCATTCTTTTTTGTTTTTGTTTCTTTTTTTTTTAATATTTTATTTATTTACTTAACAGAGAGAAACACAGCCAGAGAGGGAACACAAGCAGGGGGAGTGAGAGAGGGAGAAGCAGGCTTTCCACCGAGCAGAGAGCCTGATATGGGACCCAATCCCAGGTCTCTGGGATCATGACCTGAGCCGAAGGCAGTCACTTAACCAACTGAACCACCCAGGCGCCCCCTTAATTCTCATTCTTAATGAAACAGCTAACTCCCTTACCAACCTGTAAAAATTTCTAGACTTCTTGGCTAAAGTGGTAAGCAGACCACAGGGTAGCCTTAGACTATGTTTTAGCTGAACAAGAAGGTGTATTATAGTAGCCAACTCCTGTTGCTCTACTTACGTTAACCAAATAGTTGGAGGGTGTTACCTAGCGTAAACAATATTCAACAGTAGGCCAGTCGGTTGCAGCAAACCCTACAACAGCACATCCTTCTGTATCAAGGGGGTTGGAGTTGGTTTGCTGTCCTGTTTTTTTGGATACCCTCTAGCATCAGATATATTCCAGGAAGAATGAGAAAAATGGGCCTTACAGTATTACTGATACTGGAATATACTTAGGAGCAAGATTAATAATGTTATGTACCACTGCGGGATGCAGAAAGGTGTCCAAAAGTTTTAAATACAGAATTACTTCACATACTACCACCCCCATGCCCACTTAGCAAAAGGGACCAACATTTACACTGTGTCCATGCCAAGGTCTTCCATTCCAGAGCCCCTATGTGCCCTGATGCAGCTCGAAGCAGCTATAGAAGATGGACTTTTGCCCATCTTCCCAAGATAGAACAAAGGAATGACCGTGGGGATATGTAACTGTGTTCCAAGCAGCCTAAAGGCTACACATCTCCAACTCTTTTTTTTTTTAATATTTTATTTATTTGCCAGAGAGAAACATAGCTAGAGAGGGAACAAAAGCAGCAGGAGTGAGAGAGGGAGAAGCAGGTTTCCCGCCGAGCAGGGAACCCAATGTGGGGCTCGATCCCAGGTCTCCAGGATCATGACCTGAGCTGAAGGCAGAGGCTTAACCACTGAGCCACCCAGGTGCCCCCACATCTCTAACTCTTGACCTGTGTCTAGCCTGACTTATCGCTTGATTAATTACAGCTTCTTTGAGATTTCAGAAGAACATTGACCCTGGAGAAACAAGGAGCCAGGTGTTCCTAGAAGATGAAGCTTGTCCATAGGAGAAAATAGTCTTAAGAAAGAAAGAAAGAAAGAAAGAAAGAAAGAAAGAAAGAAAGAAAGAAAGAAAGAAAGAAAGAAAGAAAAGAAAAGAAAAGAAAAGAAAATAGTCTTTTCTGACACCAGGAATTCTTCTTGAAATTATATTGAAAAAAAAGGAAAGAAATTATATTGAGAATGCTTCCACTGCCTGGTGACCCTCATCACTGCCCTATGCTCCCTTTTAAAACCCTCTGCTTTTTCTGAGACTTTGGAGATGCCCTTCGGACATTAGCCCACCATCTTCCCAGGTTGCCAGCCTCCCGAATAAAGCAACTTCTCTTTTCCAACCAACACCTGTCTCTCAAGTATTGGCTTTTGAGTGGTGAGCAGCCCAACTTGGGCTTTGGTAGCAAGAATACTAAAAGTAATTCAATATAAAATTATCGATTTTTATTTATTGATTGACAAAAAGCTTGTGAATAGAAACTATTTTGTGGTTCCATCAATAAAATAAACTCGAAGTTTTTTCTAAAAATAAAATCTATGTGCATTAAATCAAAATAAAAAACTATTTTTCCTTTCTAAGTTTTTATTTAAATTCCAATTGGCATACAGTGAAATGTTAGTTTTAGGTGTACGGGTCAGTGATTCATCACTTACAACACCCAATTCTCATCACAAGTGTCCTCCTTAATACCCATCACCTGTTTGACCCAGCCCCCCAACCACCTGCCCTCCAGGTACTCATCAATTTTTTCTCTGTTAAGAGTCTGTTTCTTCATCTTCCTCTCTCTCTTTTTTTAAAATAAAAACACTTTATATTGATTTTTCAGAATGTTTAAGCATAACAAGTAAGAAAATTATTCTTGGTATATATTTATTTACTTTAATCAGGCTTTTTTTGGCCTAGCTATCTCTCTATATATCACTAATACTTTGATGAAGAATACATCTTTTTCAGGTACCTGGGTGGCTCAGTGGGTTAAAGCCTCTGCCTTCAGCTCAAGTCATGATCTCAGGGTCCTGGGATTGAGGCCCGCATCGGGCTCTCTGCTCAGCAGGGAGCCTGCTTCCTTCTCTCTCTGCCTGCCTCTCTGCCTACTTGTGTTCTCTCTGTGTGTCAAATAAATAAAGAAAACATCTTTTTCAATATAACCTATTCATTTTACTATAAAATTACCTCTGATATCCTTCTCTGTTACATTTGTGGTTAGTAAGTTTGAAATTCTTGACATCTTTGATTGTTCTTTCCAGTAATGTCAGAGCAAACCCTGAGATACAGGGAGATCTTTTTCTTTTACATTTTTTTTTGTATTGAAATTTTAATTTCTGCCCAAATTTCTTTACAGATTCCATTACTTTGTTCCTATTGGGAGTGCCTTTCTTTGACAAATATTTTTATAAGACAAAAATGTCAAATAAGTTGACTCCCATTCTTCTGAATGTTTTGCCATATTTAGATCTTGGAAAATAGTAGATCTTCTCAATTTCGTTTCATTGGAAGATTTAGCTCAACCTTTGAGATATTCCAAAGATCAATTCTAGAGTGTCAAAATTAAATCTATACAATTTTGAGTCCTCATTACATAATTTGTTCAGTTTCTTCCTATTTTCAGAGGGAGATATATTTTAATGTTTTTCTGTTACAAGCAGTGTTTTCAGTAACTTTACACATTTCTCATAGCTTCAAATGCTGATTTTGTTTTTTTAGTTTTTAGGGGTTTTTTTGGTATTCCATTTGTTGACTACTCTGATTAAACGCTTCAAATGATTTTAAGCAAAAGACAAACGTAGAAAACCCATTTATGATTCTATTTGAGAACACTGAAGTTGATTTACAAAGTAGTTCTTCAAAAGTACAAGCATTTCTGAAATTCAGTTGATGACGGGTAGCAAAGAGAGAATGAATACCACTGTTCTGATACATTTTGTGTCTCAGTTACGCAGTGTGTTTTGTAAATTGTAGCAATACATTTTCTATTGTAATTGGTGGAATATCACAACTTCTTTGGATGAATTGCAAATTATGTAAGTACCACAGCTTCAAGTTCTGTTGTCTGTTCCATAAGACTCATCATTTAGTAAGAACATTATTTTTATCATGGCACTTTGCCTCACCAAAATTGTATTTACATTATCATCCCCAAATGAATACATTTAACTTCATGTGGAAATGTTTAACCGAAATTACGATTATTGTCAGTAACATAAGATGCTTCATTTTGGCAAAATGACTCCCAAAAGCTGTATTTCATCAATTGGATGAGAAAATTCAACCCATTAGTGAGATTAAATAATCTTTTACTTAAAGTGTCTGATGGCATAGGTATAAAAACTGGCCTCATTCAACCTTGTGCCAAGATCATCTTCTGACAACAGAGTCAACACAATAGCAGCTGTCATGAAATTTTGGTACATGTTTGAGAAGCTACAGAATCAACAATGAGTAAGATTTATTTAGAAGAATAATTATTTAAATGAATTTATTTACGTTTCACACACTGAAATGTAAATGTATCTTCTGCGGTGCCATGTGTTAAATTATTGGCTAGGGCGCAGTTTTCTTAAAATAATTACTGACTTGAGCAGATTTACAGCAAAACCAATAGCCTGTTAGCATTGTTACAAGAGCGCTCGGCAGGAGGACTGCTTGGCCTCTGTTTCCCATACTTAATGCACATACTTCTAGAATTTTCCCTATTTCCCAAGGACCCTGCTAACTGGCAGCCTGGTCATTATGTCCCTTGGAAATTGCGCTGAGAGCCATGGCACAACTGAAGCGGCTGAAACAGTGGCTCCCCCTACCCCCGCCCAGCCCTGCACACACGCATACACTGCTCCTGAGATGGGAAGAAGTTAACTTTCCTTACAACATGTATCAGAACCCATTTCATTTTTTTTCAGCGAGTGTTTTGCATGCTCTGCTGGGGCTAGAGATGGGCTATAGTTGGTCGTCCCTCAGTTCTCCACGTGTCAAGGAGAGAACTTTGTTCACGGAACATACACTTGTTCATGTTACGAGACAAGACCATGGCAGAAGCTGGAAATATCAACTGGAGGTCTGACAACGGCACCCAACTTTCTTTAATGCAACTACTAGTGACAAGTCCTTAAGAAAAGAGAAAAAGAAAAATCCAGCCTGAAGGCAAAACCAGAGGGAGTAACTGGTACTGTCAGGAGCAGAGGGGACACTGGTTCCCCTAATGTCCCTTCTGAGGCAGTGTTTCTGGGAACCACTACCAATGGGTGGGAGTTGGCTTACAGCATGGAACCTTCCAGGCTCCCTAGGAAGCGTTCTTAACCGGATTGCTGGGATCCAGTGTTCTCCCTTCTCTGTGTCCAAGGACCCGAAGGCGCCATGTGCCGGGAGCCACACTCCAGCACACCTTTGCACTTCGGCTCCACCAACTGAGTAATTTGTCCTCACCTGTCTCTGCCAAAGTGCCCTTGTTATTCTAACTACTTACTTAAAATTACATTAAGTTGATGAAATGTGATTGCAAAAGGAGAATCATTATTTCTTTGAATACTGCACTGACTTCTCTGGAAAGTCTCAATAAAGGCAGCTCACTAAAAAGCTCTTCATTAGTTGTGGGTAAAAACTACCATCAAAATGGGGGTTAGGAAGACATGAAGACTACAGAAGGATTCTGCATTCAGGTTTCTTCATATGTGATCTTGGGTTGTTCTGCTCTTTGCTCTGTTCTAAAGAAACTCGAATTGGAAATTATAGATTGTAAACAACCTAATAAATTGTGGTAATAAAAAGTTAATGTGTATGGGGCTCCTCTATGTGCCAGATGCTGCCCCTTTATATATATTATGTCACTGGATCTGACAAGAACCACAACCAGCAGATACTTTTATGATTTCTATTGTACTATTAAATCAACTGAAACCCAGAGAGGGTAATGCTAAATTATTGCCCTGTGTCACATGGCTGGTTAATTTTCTCCCTGGAGAAAATTCTATAACTGTTTGGCTCCAAAGCCTGTGCGTATTCCAGTTTTCATGCTTTTTTCCTGGAGGATGAATTCTGGAAGAAGTTTTTGTGATAAATATCTGAAGTAGCTAACCAAGCCGAAAGACTGAACACGTGGCCATGAAGAGAGGCAGTCAGGAAACCAGATTTGCCAAGCTCTTGTCCCTTCTCTTCCACACCCTTCCGACTGAGCCTGAAATTGTTTTTTCATTCCATAAGTAGAGGTGCAAGTAACTCCTGGGAGAGGGTCCAAGGGTTCACTCAAAATATATCAGCTGCATTTTGAAAAGCTGGCAGAGGCTTGGACCCTGGCCAGAGCAATTACCCAGCGTTGGTAAATTTGCAGCTGCTTTTACCAACTGTCCGAATATTGACCTACGTGGTCAATAAGGTCATGCAGACACCTTTGCCTGACTAGGGTCAGGAGCAGACAGATGAGTGAGGAGAAAGATTCTAGGCTGTAGACCACCTAGGAGGGTAGACACCCAGTGGGGCTGTTTCATGTTGTCCCAGATGACCAAACAATAATGGCAGCCATTTAATGAGCACCTGCTAGATTTGGGTACTTTCCATGGGGGTTTGGGGGAAGGGTAAGGAACTTGCCCAAAGCAATGCAGTTCCAGAACTGGAATGTAAGCCTGATCGATGAGCCCCGGCTTTCCTCTCCCACCACCTCCCTGAAACTTTCTCCCGTGGAAGAGCAAGTGTCCCAGTGAGGAGCTGTGGGAGTTAGTGTTGGGTATGGAAGATGTTACCCTGAAAGCCATGCAAACCCAAGGTGCTAGAGGGAGAAGGCAGCAAATAAGATCTGCAGCTGGGCTGCGGGGGAACCAGTCTCTGAACTGTAGTAGTGCGGTTTGGCATTTATCACTATTACAACGATAATATATATTCTTCTTAGAAATGTTAGAAATAACAGAAAAATAGAGGAAAATGTTTCCATGGACCAGAAAAATACTGTTAATACTTTCTATGCTGGAACTTTTCAGTCTTTGGCTCTGTGGACATCTTTTTTTTTTTTTCTTTACAGGACGAGACATCTTTTTCTTTTCATTTACTAATTTCAGGTAATTTTCCCACATTATTAAAATTTTCCTATAATATCATTTTTAATGCCTGCATAGTACTCTAGATTAGGGAAAGTAAAAGCACTAGAACCTAGCTGGTCTGGGATCAAATTCCAACTCTCCCATTTCCTGGCCATGTGACAAAATTTTCAGTTACTCCTTTGTCCCCCATGGGGACAATAATAAGACCTCCTCTTATGTGTATTAGGATGACTACATGAGAAAAGGAATTGAAAGTCCTTATCACAGTACTGCATAAATGTTAACTTATTAAAAACATATTAGCTATTATAGGACACCTGGGTGGCTCAGTGGGTTGGGCCTCTGCCTTCGGCTCAGGCCATGATCTCAGGGTCCTGGATTGAGGCCTGCATTGGGCTCTCTGCTCAGCGGGGAGCCTGCTTCCTCCTCTCTCTCTGCCTGCCTCTCAGCCTACTTGTGATCTCTCTCTCTGTCAAATAAATAAATAAATAAAATCTTTTAAAAAATTAACTGTTATCATTTCTAGAATTTATTTGACCAGTTCCCCATTCTCTAACATTTGAGTTTTTTCAGGGATTCAAAATTATGAATAAGAAGCAATGAATACCATTATGGAAAGATCTTTGTATTCCTCTGTAACTACGTCTTAATGTGAAATGACTGGATCAAGAAATATGTGAAATGTGTATGTATTTGATGCATACAGTCAAATTGTTCTTCAGGAGATGTGTATTGATTTATAGCTATTTTGATGACCCCTGAAGGAAGTTGGCTAAGAGATCGGGAGTTGATAATGAGCTATGAGTCAGGAAACAAGAAACAAGCCACATTTGAATCCTGGCCTCAGAATGTGAGACCTGCCAAGTCCCAGACAGACCTGCTGACTTCTCTTTTGACCTCAGGATATCTGCCACAAGGATGGACCTGAGAGAATGTGAAGGCCATTGGCTGACACTGAATTCAAGGAGAGATGGATAGAAGGGATCAGAAGATATTGGAAAGGGCCTTAGCAGATCAATAAAAATAAATTCCATGTTGGATTGCTTTATCACATTAGTAATCACTGCGAAGTGTTATTTATACTTTTTAATTTAGATACTGCCTTAAAGTTGTAATGAACTCATTTTAATAGCATATATATATGATACTGTGGTAAGTAGAATGCATTGAAATTTCACACTGATTATCCTTTATTCACTTCTAATGTTCTTCTCAAGTAGAAATGATGGTGGCAATAGGTAGTAGGGTATTT
The DNA here is from genome assembly GCA_004023965.1 of Spilogale gracilis. Lineage (NCBI taxonomy): Eukaryota > Metazoa > Chordata > Mammalia > Carnivora > Mephitidae > Spilogale > Spilogale gracilis. Next base: position 20,657 of record PITA01004428.1, read on the forward strand.
TAAAGTCCTTTAATCAGCAAATTAAAGTTGGTCACCTTTACTGGTCCTTCAGTTTTAGTCTTCGATTTTATTGGAATCCATATGCCTAGAAGCAGATGACATAAGCCGATCTTTAAACCTTCATTTATCAACCAACATTCAATGAGTGGCTGACTACAACATAGAAGACGTCCTTCCTTTGACTCAAAGAACTGTGGTCTTTGGGTCCCACATTGTAGGCTGCCACACCTTTGGCTCTGGGGGGCTATAAGGGAAGAGAGGTGGAGAGGGCATGAGGGTCATAATCCATCACAGGGCCCTTAACTTTTTTGAATATGGAAGCCACTTCTTCTTCTACAAATTCTTTAAGTCATTATTCAGTATTGGAGCCCTTGGGGAAATAAAATTCACTATAACAAACACCTCCTTACAGTGGCAAAATACATATTTCAGAAATTAAAAGGACAAAATAGAACTGAGTCTGGGAGAGGAGTGGAGCTGAATTATCCCAGGTACCAATATTTATAACTGTACATGGAAGAAATTTGTTATAGGCTTTAAAAATATATTTATTAAGCCATTGTTTGGTTTAGGACACCCAAAGGAAGGAAAGCCAGTATCTAATTTCACAAGACATGACAGCTATAAACACTTTAACATTCACAAAAACCTTAAAAAGAATCACAAATCAAAATATCATTAGTGACATTTATGACACATTGTAACAATACAAATCAACAAAGTTGTAAATTTTATAATACCTAGAATACAGCAGGTGTCTGAAATAGGAGACAATGCTGTTGAGACATATTTATATGAGCAAGGGCTCTCTAGTAGGCTAAACCAAGTGTTAACCATGAATATTTTTATGGCTTGAGCCAGAGAAATGTTTGGATTTGAGATGTTAAAAATCTTTCCAACTGTTCTCTCCATATGATTTCTGTGGGGCTGGGGGGAGAGGATGGGCATGGGGAGACTTCTTTGGGGAGGAACATCTGTAAACATTTCTGCAGAACTTTCTGAGCAGTTACATGAGGCATGTTTTCTGGGGGTTTCCCTGCTTTGCCAATTTTGGGGTTAGTCGGCAGCCTCTTGTGCAATGAGTATACTATGTCATAACATAAAACAATAATTGGAATTCTATCAAATACCCAGGCAACTGGAAGGGCCATAAACATGGCAGCTTTTTTTTTTTTAAGTATGATAATTCTCTCAACCACTATGGCTAATTTCCAACACCCAGCAACAGTCTGCATTCAAAAGGAAAAACACAAAATAAGCCTTATGCAAACTTTCTCCTTCACCTGTTTCAAACTTAAATGACTGCCAGGAATTAACATAATTGAATTCATTTAACATGAATAAGTAAGAGCTGAAAGGGGCTAGTGCTTGCCACTATTACATCGCTTTCTGTTGATTTTGGCTCACAGCCCATTTTCGAGGTAAAAATTGTGTTCACTGAATTAACATTGGTTACTAATCATCTAGTTATTATAACAGGAGAGATCCTGGCCAGTGTTGCAATTTAAATTGCAAAGGAATCAGAGGAGGATCATTAAATACACACTATTTTTATCTTTAATGCCATTATTTACATTAGATAGTTTCTAAAGGCACAAAACTCTATTCTACTCATTTAGACAATATGAGAAGAAACTCTGATGTATGTATGTATATATGTATGTCACATTTTAAAGAGGGACATAATGTTTTTTAAAAGCCAAGTGAGTCTTTTCAGGCACCGGTCTTGCAAAACGTCTCAAAAAAAAATTTTTTTTAAACTACATTCAAGTATAACGGTAAATGAAAAACAGCAAAAAAACATATAGCTAAAGTCGTCAATGTCAGCTAACAATTGTAAATTGTAATGGGTTCAGCCTCTTAAGAAAAACATTAGAGTGACAAAGCTGGAGTTTCAAGTCAAATCCAATCGCTACGACCTTCACTGCGATATAAAGAAGTGGTTTCCAAGGTCTGATCAGTCACTAGAAGTGTTTCTAAATGTCATTGCCACAAAACTGTGATTTTAAATCATTCATGGCAAGAATGTTTTCTTTAAAGAAATTATTTTAAAAATTTCTTATTAAAAAAACAGGTTCTTACTCACGTGACAGTCACTTTGTATAATGAAAAAGACCCCAGCCTCGAATCTGTGACCTGATGTCAGGTGTGGTGACAGATGCTGACATTGCCGGGAAACTGGGAACATGAATCGCAAATTAAAGCAGTTCCTTTACTTTCTTCACACTGACAAAGCAAACTAACATAGTGATCCCATCTACAAATTTGACTGGTTTGTGAAGGAACAGCCCATTTTGAATTTATTTCGAGCCAAATACACAACAGCGCAGGGAGACGAAGAAGCCCTTAAAATGCTGTGACATCACTTGAGTCAGGGTCAGCTGGAGATGTTTATTTCACGACTTAAAGTGTTTATTAGTTACCTACTGCAACATAACACAGAAGTGATCATGAGCTCATTAGAGATAAAATCCTTGGCTTATTGGTCTCTAGAGCTTAGAATGTACCAAGCACATACTAACTGTGAAACGATGGACTTTCAGAAACAATTTTCCTCTGTGTAAGTTCCTCTTTTCCCTGAGTCTTAAACATTTATGATGATGCAAAGATGTTATTCAATAAAAAGGCAATGATAGGAGGGCAAATTCAAGATCCATTTCTCTAAATATTATCTCTGAGTTCTCTCATCAACGCCAGTGAAAGACATTGGTGGTCCTTGCTATGTAAACTATGCCTCCTAAGTGAATTAGGCTGAGACTATAGATCTGAACTCACCAGAAAGGGGAACCATTGAATAGGCAAGCAACGAATTAGAAGTTAGGTTTGGTTTTCTCCAAAGCAATCAACGGTGTGGTGGAAATCAAACCTTCTTTGCTTGTTTTCTCTCAAATGGGATATACTTGCAGACAAAAACTCTAAGATTTCAGAAAAGAGAATTACCTCTTTGGGATTTGCTGCACCTTATTTAGGACAATAATGTTGATTGACCTAATTTGTATTTCACAGGCTTAAATGAATGAGAGCATTTAAAAAAATGTTGATGCATTCCCAAGAATTAATTGAATAAGCAATTTGCTAGAGTTCTGAATTTAGACTAACTGGATAGTGCAGTTTCTGTGTCAGGAAGGAATTCAAAAATACTTTTCTCTAGAAATCTTTCTAATTATGATTATGTTTTTCATTTTTCTAAGATAGTCAATTATTTCAGCATAACAATTTTTACTTTGGTAGGGGAGAAAAATCAATCATGGCAATGATTTCCCCAAATGGTTCATTCGGTTCCATAGTTGAACCAATAACTTCATGTAGGAATTCTTTGTATGACTAATAGTGTACAGGATTGCAGAGAAATCACTTTTGGGAGAATATATTTAATAATGCAAAGAGTTGATTATGGGGGGAGCAAGGTCAATAGGAATGAAAATTTTAGTTTTATGGTCAAAATATTCAACATTTAGGGGCGCCTGGGTGGCTCAGTTGGTTAAGCGATTGCCTTCGGCTCAGGTCATGATCCTGGAGACCCGGGATCGAGTCCCACATCCGGCTACCTGCTCGGCGGGAAGCCTGCTTCTCCCTCTCTGACTCCCCCTGCTTGTGTTCCCTCTCTGCCTGTGTTTCTCTCTGCCAAATAAATAAAATCTTAAAAAAAAAAATTCAACATTTAGTTGAGGGTGTCTAATCATTCATAAGTGTGATTCAGAGCATATACAAGTAAACATATCCATCAGATAAGCAGTGGGATGTAAATAGTAAAGCTAATTTGGAGACAGGACATGGCACAGGCATTTTGAGATAAATGACTATACGATTTTTTAAAGTTTTGAATAACAATAAGGAGTAGCATTTAAAGAATTCTGAATTTTTCACCATTTGAAAAATGTCTGTATTCACTAAGTTCTTATAAGCTTTCCAGAGTAAGTTATAAATTATCCCTTATTCACAAAGCAAAGCCTTATGATTGGCTTAAGCATTTTTGTTAAGCCAAATAAGGCAGTTTGTGGTTTTCTATAATTTTTATAAAGTCTCATTTCCTGAATATTAACACATGTAACTCAACCTAATATAAAAATTCATCTTATATATCATATCCATTTTCTTCCAAGCATGAGGAATAGGGCCTTTAAGTGTAATTCTGAGGATTTATCGCACTAACATTCTACTAAGTTCACTCTAAAGAACATTTCAGGGAATGAGTTTTATTTGCAAACATTTTTATAAGATTAACAATAATTTTACATATACTCTAGAGGTTTCCTGTCCACTATGGTAGCCATTAGCCGCACTTGAAAGGTGACTTGTGCAACTTGAAGAACTGAATTTTTTATTTTAACTCATTTTAAATTAAAAAAAATGTTAATAGTAGTTTTAGTTATGGGAAAGCTTTTAGATGTGTTTTGACAACTTAGGCTCATGAATCTATGTTTTCATCTGCAAATTTTATGAAACCTAAATACATCAAGTGTCAGTGGTGAAAACTTCGTGTCCAGATAGGGTGCAAATGTAAAGAACATTTCAGAGACTCTGCACATAAAAATGAAAGTAAAATTCTCATTAGTAAGTTTTATACTGACTATTTAAGTACCTTGCATTATATTTTTCTTGGACAGCACTGATCTGGAGCTATATGATAATTTCTAGTATTTAAAAGTTATGTTTTACCTTAATGTCACTCTCTTAATCAAAAATTTTTATCAGTATGAAAAAGTAAATCAGATTTAGTATTTACTCAGTGTCCTAATCGCTTTCTCTGCCTATCCTCCTTTCTCCAAATTGCGAAAACCTTGCTAGCACCTACAGCAGAATGCAAAATCATAGACAGTGAATATGCAGAAAGAGTGTATGAGAGCTCTGATGAGTGTGCAATCAAATCAAACTGCTCACACACTACAAGTTCTATCTTTTCTTTCCTCCCAATTGTTTCCAGAGCTGTGTGTTCCTAATTCCAAAATTAACCTTCAACTTCTTCCCAAGTTCTGCTCTGCTATGGCTTCTGGTTCAGAATAAGCGATGACTTTGCTCAGCAATATGCTTGGTCATGTATTAATACTAGATTCTGTCCAGGCCCGAGAACTTTCATCCTTCAGAGTGGAGAGCTTCCTCTGGGAGAAGGGTTCAAATCCCAGAAGCTTGAACACCGCCACCCGGTACTTCTTGGACATGATGTTGTACAGAATGGGATTGATGGCAGCGCTGAGGTAGAAGAGGACGAAGGATACCAGGTTGCAGTACTGGCTGATCTGGGCAATCTCCAAGGAGCCAGGCTCGAAGGACTTGGAAAATAAATATCGCCCTACATGGAAGGGCAGCCAGCAGAGGATGAAAGCAAACACCACGACAGCTAAAAGGACAACGGGAGAGACAGTGTGAGCTCAAGAAATATCATAGCAAGTCACATTCTATTTTGAAGACACGGTTTTGTTTTGATTATGTATAGTATCATCATTGACTTCTGAAAAACATTATGTTCTGCTTGTCCTTATTGTTACTTTTAACCAAGATTGGGGCTGTCTGTACTAACAGTTCAACCATTTTTATTGAGCTTCCTAATCATTTCTACTTAACAACTACTTGAGTGATTTTTGTGACTAGATTGACATATTGATTCAAAAATTTATTCAGAATAGTCCACCATTTTACATGTATCAGATATTACCAAATATGAAGTATAGTAGTCATACTCAACCACAGCTACGTAGCAGAGTTTCCTGGGGGCCCAGATTCCTTGTATGCAATATAGACTCACAAAATTAGGATCTTTAGGAAGAAGACCAGGACACCTCCTTTTCTCTTTTCTTTTTTCTTTCTAAAGTTTCATGAAAGAACTGACTATGCAATCAGGATTGAGAACCATTGAGATGGATGACACTTTGCCACCTATGATAGACATTAAGTTAAACCCACTAACACTAATTATCATCCATCCGACTCTTCATTTTACCCAGGTAAGATAATTTTTGTCCAAGACTTCTGAATTTCTAGGTTAAGTTTTGAAAATTCAGAGATCAAAGGAAAAATAACAGAAAATAATACTTCAGTTCTTGTACCACTTTAGCGATTCCCTTCATAAGGTCAAGGCAAAAGAAAATTAACATTGGTGTTGAGGCACCAGTGAGGACAATGAACAGCTTAAAAATCAAATTGCAGGAGATTACTAAACTTATTCTCAAAACTAAGTTGCATAGTAGCAGCTGATGGCCACTGCAGCAATATGAATATTAGAATCCCCTGGAGGGCACTAGCAGGTTTCTAATCTCTTAGTCATATTATAAGAGTCACTGGTTCAGAAAATAAAAATTTTTTGCATTCTTTGAAAAAACTGCATCACTTTAATATACAGGATTCCAGGAAATGTAACATTACAAACTTAAAATCAACCTGGAACTACTTTTAAGAAGCACTAACTATGCAAATAAATACAAAATGTTGCACTATGATGAGGAATAATAATTTTACAGATTCTGGTTTTGAAAAAGCAAATGGAATTAATGTTTTGCTTGGATGTGAGCACATTTTATATTGCTTCACTTGTACCAAACACATATACTTAGATTTAGGTAGTAAATATGCAGTACACTCCAGTCATGATACAGCACCTGGATGTTCTTTGAAAGACCATTGGGGGCAGGGCAGATAGTAAGTCCTGTCAGCTTACACAAAGTCCTTTTTTCTCTTGTTGGGCGAAGCCTACCTATGTCAGCTTATCCTAATTTATCCTAGATGATCCCTACAGGCAAAAATAGGTGGTCATGAAAACAAATGGAGACTCCAGCACTGATTTGTCATTGACTTCCTATCTAAGCTATATAAACAGCAGCAGGGTAAACAGAAGGAATGCAATTATCTGGAAAAAAAAAATGCAGGTCAGAAAGCATACCACAATGCTGAAAGAAAAGTGAATCATCTCTGGCAGAATTATCCACATTGATCATATCTTTGGTTCAATTTACCACTGAATACTTTCTAGATCCAAGGTCTACTCCTCCCCCAAGCTCATGCCTGCTTTTGTAAGGCAATTTAGGTATCCACAGATTGAGGCAGGAAGCTTAACCTCACCTTTAACACTTAAAGACTACAGTAGACTTTTATGAAATATCTCAGTTTTTGAAGCAATGTCTCTGGGCTAATAAAATTCATTTAAGGGGAATATAAAGGAGGTACATCGTTCCCTGAAAAAGGAGAAATCAGAGGAAAAAGACACAAAGAGGTAGAGAGCAAAAGAGAGAGTGAAGACAGTGATAAAGTGGGGGTAGGGGAGGACAGATAAAGAGAGAAACAGAGCAAAAAACGAGACAAAACACACACAGAGAAAGGGGGAGAGAGAGAGAGAGAGAGAGAGAGAGAGAGAGAGAGAGAGAGAGAGAGAGTCATCTACACCACGGACAAACTAAGAAACCAAAGCGTGAGCTCAAGACAGAAACGGGAGAGAATCACTGATAGACAAGGAGATAGAGACCAAGAAAACCAGGGGAAGGAGGTAGAGGTGGTTCAGGGAGAAGGGGAGAGGGAAGGCAAAGGGAGAGGAGAGAACCAGGGAGAGCGAGCTCGAGGGCGCACTGAGACCCACCCAGCATTTTCACGGTTTGCTTGTGGTTCTGGTCCCTTAGCGAGGCGCCCACCGCCGCCTCGCCCCGCTTTCTTCGCCACAGCTTCCTGCCGATGAGGCTGTAGAGCACAGTGAGGCAGAACACCGGCAGGAAGAAGAAGACGCTGGACACCCACACCATGACGGTGAGCAGTCCCGAGCGCACCGCGAACTCGGTGGGGCGACACTCGTTAGTGTCTCGAGGGTCGGTGCCATTCTCGTGCTCCACTCCGACCAGCACGAAGATGGGCCCGGCGCTACAGAAGGCCACGGCCCAGATGACCAGGATGACCAGCTTCACCCGGCCCTTAGTGACTACCACCTTGGCCCGCAGCGGGAAGCAGATGGCGAAGTAGCGCTCGACGCTCAGCGCGGTGATGGTGAGCACCGTGGCGTAGGTGCAGCTCTCGCTGACGAACTGGAAGAGTTTGCAGAGCAGGTCGCCGAAGTTCCAGGGCCGGTACTGCCACAGGCGGACTAGGTCGAGGGGCATGCAGAGGAAGATGAGTAGGTCGGAGAAGGCCATGCTGGACAGGTAGAGGTTGGTGGTGGTGCGCAGCTCGCGGAAGCGCGACACCACCAGCATGGTGAGCAGGTTGCCCGCGATGCCCACCACAAAGAGTGCCACGCAGGTGGCGGTGACACCGGCCAGCAGTGGCGCGGGGAAGAGCGGCAGGAACTCGTCTGTCAGCGAGTCATTGTCGGGGGGAGCGTCCCAGTCCAGGTCCGGCAGCGTGAGGTTGTACTCTGGCTCCTCGCTCGGCGTCGCGTTCCACATGCTGCCGGCTCGGCTTTACTCGCTCAGGGATGCGACTGGGCTCAGAAGCTCACCGCGGCTGGCCGCAGGTCCACTCAGGCGCGGTAGAGTGCGAGCGAGGAGACGGCGCTGGCTCGCAGGGAGGATGCTTGGAGAGGAAAGAGAGGGAAGTGAGAGGCAGCTGCTCAGGGAGAAAGTGAGATTGAGAGCTTGGGGAGAAAAGGGGGCAACGGAGGGACACACACACACACGCACGCACACGCACGCACGCGCTGGTCCTGAGGACAGAGTGACCCACAGGTCTTTCTGGCACCTCTATTTTCCCGCATGATCATCCCCAAGCCTAGTCCCTAGCTGGCCGGTACTTACGTACCTGTCACCGGGGCAGTCTCGCCAGTCCTGCCTCGGCTGCGCCTGCCTCTTGCTCCAGCCGCATCTCGCAGTTCCTAAAGTGTCCTGGCGCGCGGCGTCCTCGGAGACCCCGCACTGCGAAATGAGAGCGACAGGAGCTATTTCCAGCTTTGGGCGCTGTCTGGTTAGTGTGGTCCAGAAGGGCAGGTCACACCCGGGGTGGGGGCGGGAAAGGTGGGAGTGGTAGGGAGAACGTCTTCAGTTGCCAGCACCCGAGTTCTTCCTCAAAAAGGAGTAAGAGTTGGTAATGGACCTAGTGGGGAAAGAGAAGAAGCGACCGTGCTCCACTGGCCTTGCAGACGGGCGGTAGGACGGGGGATAAAAGGACTTAGTATCTGTATTCCGACCTGAGAAGAGACCGGTGCACACCTGGGAAGAACCTCAGGCAATTCTAGAACCTGTGGTCGTTTTAACCAAGAGAAACAGGCTCAAAGTCGTGTGACCACTTCCTCCGGATTTGGACTCCTGAGCTTGAAGGGCAAGATATGTGAAAAAATTCTATTCTGAATCCCAGCTTTTTGTACAGTCCTTCATCTCGGCGGTGGCAAGGGATATGTTGTATAAGAGATTATTCTGCCTTCTGCAAACCTCAGGGTGGGTGAGAGGGGAAGGAGGAGCAAAAGGAACGGGACCTGATGGGAAAGTGTAGCAGGCAAAGGAGGAAGAGCACAGGTCGTGAGGCTGGCACGTGGAGGGTGGGCAGTAAACATTTTTTTGAAGCATCTTTGAGTTTTGTGTAGCGGTTTTCACACGGGCGAGGTCAACAACCTTTTTATCTTAAACTGCGACGATGTTTTGAGGACCACTGGGGGTGGGTGTCAAGTGTCAGGGACACAGTTGGATCTCAATTAAAAAAATAAATGTGGGTTGCATTACTGTTATTGAGTTTGCTGTTGAGGGGCAGCATCTGTGCTCTGTGGAAATGCATCCGAGGCCGTTGAGAGGCCCTGAACGCGATCTGTATGTCCCCCTGCCCAGAGTGAGGAAATCAACAACCTAAGATCTGAGACTGAGGGCTGCCAGCCATCTCACCAATTCGTTTGGACTCTTGGGGTCCCGCATCTTGAGAAAACCCGAGAGCCTGTTCAGCACCGCGGCCAGCGACCGGTCCCTCTACATCTTTCCACAACTCTGGTAGTTGCCGCCAAGCTGACCTTGCCTTTCCCCACCTGTGCCTAAATGAGAATCCTTCCACTGTGTGTAAGAGAAGCTTTCCTGAAGCACTTTAATGTGTTTGCACATGACTTTGACAAATGTTTTACATCATACCTAGCATTTCAATTGTTAATGCTTAAGAGTTCACAAAGACGTAAGGCTGGGTATTTCCACACATTCATAAAAGATTCCACACAGAGTAAGTGAGAGACTGCATGAGGGCAGGCAAGCTACAAGAGAACATACTGTGTAGGTTAACACTGGTGTGTTATGGATATTGTACCAAACTGATATTTTAAAAAATTTATTTCAAATTACTAACTACTATCTTCAAAAAGATTACAACTAGGTCAGGCCACCAGTTACGGTCAACTTTAACACTTCTCACATTCTATTATCAGTAGATCTATGTGTGTATACAGAGCTTTAAAGGGAGAAAATAGACTGGGATAAATAAAACTAGTGTAGGAAGTTGTTGTTTAAGAATAAAAATTAGAGGGGCACCTGGGTGGCTCATTGGTTGAGCAACTGCCTTTGGCTCAGGTCATGATCCCGGAGACCCAGGATCAAGCCCCGCATCAGGCTCCTGCTCAGCAGGAAGCCTGCTTCTCCCTCTCTCACTCTCTCTGTGTGTGTTCCCTCTCTAGCTGTGTTTCTCTCTGTCAAATAAATAAAATCTTTTTTTAAAAAAAGAATAAAAATTAGAAAAAGATTGTGGGGTCATATTTCTAGTCTATGTAGGGCTAAAGGAATTGATGATAGATGGAGAAATATTTTTTTAAAATCTGGTGATAAAAATTGGGCATGTTAACTAAAATAGTCAACTGTTGGGCACCTGGGTGGCTCAGTTGGTTGAGCGACTGCCTTGGGCTCAGGTCATGATCCCGGAGACCCGGGATCGAGTCCCACATCGGGCTCCCTGATGGGTGGGAAGCCTGCTTCTCCCTCTCACTCCCCCTGCTTGTGTTCCCCCTCTGGCTGTGTTTCTCTCTGTCAAATAAATAAAATCTTAAAAAAAAAATAAAATAAAATAAAATAGTCAACTGTTTAACTTCATCCAATCATTTTGTAAAATATAGACAAATCTGCACTATGTTATGAAGTATAAACAAGGGAGAATATTGAAACTGGTCCTTTCATTCACAACACATAATGCTATATAATATATAAAATTATCTGTAAGTGTGTGCTAGGCAGTGGGAATAACAAAATAAACAAAACCCAGACAGGTCTTGTATTTATTTACTTATAGTCTAGAGAGAAAAGTGTAGTTAAACAAGCAATTCTGGTACAGTGTGTACATGTATTTGAAGAAGCAGATACAATGAGCTCTGTTGAAATATGGAGAAACAATGAGAGAGGTTTTATGGAAGACTTCTCAGAGAAAGTGGTATCTGAGAAAGATCTTGAAAGTTGAGTTCTGGGACGCCTGGGTGGCTCAGTCAGTTAAGCATCTGCCTTTGGCTCAGGTCATGATCCTGGAGTTCCCAGATTGAGCACCTCATCAGGCTCCCTGATTAGAGGTGAGGCTGCTTCTCCTTCCGCCCCTTCACCCCCATTTGGGTTCTCTCTCTCAAATAAATAAAATATTAACCAAAAAAAATCTTTCTTTATATATATATATATATATATATATATAATGAAATCATATATATATATATGAAAGAAAGAAGGAAAGAAAGAAAGAAAGAAAGAAAGAAAGAAAGAAAGAAAGAAAGAAAGAAAGAAAACGTTGGGTTCTGTCAGATTAAACAAAATACGTTCAACTGTTCAAAGAGGGACACAATAGCACTTTCGAGCAAATAAACCCAGCATCCTTGTCCTTTGAATGGTGTATTATCATGGAATTATGGATTTTTGTATAGTCAGTGAACACCAGTCAATTAAGGTTATTTCTTTTTTCCTTTCTGATGCTCCAGTTGTCCTGTCTTTGGCCTGTAAGATCTCTTTCAGCCTGGCTCCAGATTCTTTTGACATGACTCACTTAGATTTTGAGAACTTCCTTGCTTTGAGGTACAATAAGATACCCCAGCTCACCTTGTAAATTTCCTACTCTAGACCTGGGGTAGACATTTCCCCCAAGAATTTCTGGCACCTTCTGTCAGATAATGGCATTTAGAGACCTAAACTGCTTGGTTATTGCCCTTGGAGCATTAGGGACCAGACCCTGCCTGTGGACAGAGCCAAACATATTTGGTTTGTTTTTTTTAAATCATGAGATGATAATGATGATGATACAGTGGAAGAATCAAAAGTACCCTTAACAAGTGATTAAAATTAATATTACCATGTGATACCCTGGGAAGGACAGAAAGTCACTTATATAGCATGCTAGCTGGGAATGTACAACCTCAATCTAATCACAAAGTACATCAGACAAATTCAAAATGAGGAATATTCTATTCTAAAAATTCTCTTCTAAAGTCAATTTTTTATAACACAAAGAAAGACTGAGAAAATATTCCAGACTGGGTGCCCTGGGTGACCCAGTCTGTTAAGCGTTTGCCTTCTACTCAGGTCATGATCCCAGTGTTATGGGATCAAGCCCTGGGGGGGGGGGGTGGGGGGGGGTCCCTGCTCAGCAGGGAGTCTGCTTTTACCTCTCCCTCTGTCCCTTTCCCTGCTTGGGCTTTCTCTTTGTCAAATAAATAAGCAAAATCTTAAAAAGAAAGAAGAAAGAAAGAAAGAAAGAAAGAAAGAAAGAAAGAAAGAAAGAAAGAAAGAAAGAAAGAAAGAAAGAAAATGTTCCAGACTAAAGGAGACCAAAGAGGTGTAACCTCTAGCTCTAATTCCTGATTCTAGACTGCATGCTAAGCTGGAGGGAAAAAACTGCAATGAACAATACTGACAAACTTAAGGGTATTATAGGGACTAAATAGAAGTATTGAATCCATGTTAAGTTTACTGAAGTTGGTAATTATGTGAAAGAAAATATCCTTATTCATAAAAGTGTACACTCAACCATGATTTGTGTACATGTTTCTGAAAAAATATGTGTGTAGATAAATAGAGCAAATGATAAAGCAAATAGAATGAAATATTAATAATAAATGAATTGAGGAAATGGGTTAAAAGATTTTCTTTGCTCTATTCTTACAACTTTAATTTTGAAATTATTTCCATGTAAAATTAAGAAGTCATGTTTATATAGATACTTCAGTTTCTAATTATTTACTCAATCTATTTGATTTTATATTCACACTAAACATCCTGGTTTCTAACAACATAAGTGTAATTATTTATTATAATATTCACTAAATGATTTCAAGCTGGTAACATCAGCATTACCACTAATAGTTAACTTGACAAATAAAGTTTCAGATTTTCTTGAAGTTCTCTTTGTCCATGAAATATATCCCACTAACTATATATAGCTATTATATCCTAAAATACCTGAAATAATGCTTTTCTATGTGTGGTTTTATAACTAATTTGACACATGCTTAGATTTATTTGTTTCATTTACTCTCAATTTTAGTATTTTTATGTTGTTTAAAGATTTTATTTATTAGAGAGAAGGGGAGAGAGAGGATGAGCAGGAGGAGGGACAGAGGGAGAAGGAGAAGCACACTCCCATGTTGAGCAGGGAGTCTGATTCAGGGCTGGATCCCAGGACCCTGGGGTCATGACCTGAGCTGAAGGCAGACACTTGATCACCTGAACCACCCAGACACCCGATTTTAATATTATTTTAAAATTTAAATTTATGCACGCAATGAGGGGCTCAGAACTCACGTCCCAAAGATCAAGAGTCTCATGTCCTACTAACTGAGTCAGCCAGGTGCCCTAAATTTTATTTTTTTAATATGTAAAACATTTATATGATTTGACAGTTAAAACTTTAAAACAAAGCATGATCCTAAATTTCAAACTCAAACCAAAGAAATATTCAGGGACATGTCATTTATTTTTCATATTTCCCAACAGACATCATTTTTTAAAATTAATTTATTTATTTTCAGTGTTCCAAGATTCATTGTTTATGCCTCAAACCCAGTGCTCCATGCAATACGTGCCCTGAGTACCCACCACCAGGTTCACCCATCCCCCCAATCCCTCCCCTCCAAGACCCTCAGTTTGTTTCTGAGTCCAAAGTCTCTTATGTTTCATTTCCCTCCCTGATTTACCCTACTTCCCATTTCCTTTCTTTCTCCTACTGTCCTCTATATTACTCCTTATGTACCACAAGTAAGTGAAACCATGTGATACTTGACTTTCTCTATTTGGCTTATTTCACTCAGCATAATCTCTTCGAGTCTGGTCCATGTTGCTGCAAAAGTTGGGTATTCATCCTTTCTGATGGAGGCATAATATTCCATTATATGTATGTACCATATCTTCTTTATCCATTCATCTGTTGAAGGGCACCTTGGCTCTTTCCACATTTGGCGATTGTGGCCATTGCTGCAATGAACATTGGGGTACATATGGCCCTTCCTTTCACTACATCTGTATCTTTGGGGTAAATACCCCTAGTGCAATTGCAAGGTCATGTGGTAGCTCTATTTTTAGTTTTTTAAGGAATCTCCACACTGTTTTCCAAAGTGGCTGCACCAACTTGCATTCCCACCAACAGTTTAAGAGATTCCCCCTTCTCCGCAGCCTCTCCAACACTTGTTGTTTACTGTCTTGTTAATTTTGGCCATTCTGACTGCTGTAAGGTGATATCTCAGTGTGGTTTTGATTTTAATTTCCCTGATAGTTAGTGATGGTGAACATTTTTTCATGTGTCTGTTAGCCATTTGTATGCCCAACAGACATCATTTAAAAAATTTAGCTTCCTGTCTTCCTGTGTGTTTCTCTGTGCATGTGTGTAGCCTGCATAAAAGTTATTATGCTATACATGATGTTTACCATCTTGATTTTTTAAGATATCTTATCGATTCATTTGAGAGAGACAGAGACAGGGAGAGCACAAGCAGGGGGAGAGGCAGAGGCAGAGGGAGAAGCAGACTCCCCACTGAGCTGGAAGCCTGACATGAGGCTTGATCCCAGAACCTGGAGATCATGACCTGAACTGAAGGCAGATGTTTAACGATCTGAGCCACCCAGGTGCTCCATATATCTTGATTTTTTATCATAACATTACATCCCAGAGCTCTCTCATATCAATACTTTTAAAAGCAGTTTTATAGTACTGCATCTTGAGAAAGTTACATAGTTTTCATCATGGAGATGTGCTTTACTTCAATTCTTCCAGTGTTTTACTGTTTTTGTTTGTATGTTTTAATAATCTTTTACTGTGATAAATAATGCTCCATATGTCATTTTTATGTCTACAGGTATATTACAGAATAATATAAAATAAAATTGCAGTTTAATAAAAGAAGAAATGACACGTGTAATTCATTGAATAGCACAAATTTAAAAAGCATAGAAAGGCAGTATTAACTACCCAAGTATTGATTCTGAGCTCTGAAAACACATATGGAAATTTAGTATAAAATAACAAGTATAACATGACATTTTTAGGAGTGGGATTGTTGAATCAAAGAATAAAAATATCTGTAATTTTGTTATACAGTGGTCTCACATTATATATTCCAAGAATCCCAGTGGATCCTGAAACTGGGGATAGTACTGAGCTCTATATACACTATGTTTTAACCTATATATACCTATGATAAAGTAGAGTTCATAAATTAGGTACAGTAAGAGATTAACAATTACTGCTAATAAAATGAGGCAATTATAACAATATACTGTAATAAAATTACATGAATGTGGTCTATTTTGAAATAACTTATTAAACTTCTCTCTCTCCTTAGGATGATGTGAGATGAGAAAATGCCTATGTGATAAGATGAAATAAGGTGAATGAAGTGGGCATTGTGACACAGCATTAGGTTACTGTTGACCTTTTGCCAATATCCAAAAGAAGAATGATCATCTGCTGTGGACTGCAGTTCACTGTGGGTAACTGAAACCCACAGGAAGTGACACTGTGGATAATGGGGGAATGCTGCATATCATCACATTTCTGTCCATGAGGTTGTACCAAATTGTATCTCCATGAACAATGAATACGAGCCCTTGGCTTCTCTCAACCTCTACAATTGTTTTAGCAACTCTTAGATTTTTGCTAATTTGTTAGATGAGAAATGGTTTCTCTGTGCATTCATAATTTATATTCTTTTATTAGAAGTGAGGTGAAACATCTTTTATTATGTTTAAGGACTATTAGCCTTTCTTTTTTATATGAGCTTCTAGGCTGTGGCTTTTGCTCATTTTTCTATTGGGGTGCTGTTTTATTTGGGGCCTTTGGGTAGCTCAGTCTGTTGAATGTGGGACTCTTGATTTCTACTCAGGTCATGATCTCAGGGTTGTGAGACTAAGCCTCCAGTAGGGTTCCTCACTGGGCTTGGAGCCTGCTTCTCTGTCTCTCTCTTCCTTTGCCCCTGTTCTGCCCCTTCCCTCTCTAAAAAAAAATTAATTAAATTAAATTGATTTTTAGGGGCTCTTTTTTTGTTAGGGAGACAACTCTTTGAAGTAATAAAAATTGAAAATATTTTATCCAGTCATTCATTTGTCTTTTAATATTGCTTATGGGGTTCTTATTTTGACATTCAAAAGTTTAAAATTTTGATGTCATCAAGATTGTTAGTCTTTTCATTATTCCTCCTGGATTTTGAATTATATTTATAAAAGCTTTACTCATTGCCAGGTTGTGAAGGAACTTATCCATGTTTTCTTCTACTATTTTGTGCTTTTGTTTTTAACAGTTGTATTTCTGATCCACTTGCAATTTATCGTGGTATATGATGTGATATATAGATCCAGTTTTATCTTTTCCAAATGATTATCCAGTTGTTTCAGAAACATTTATTAAAAATTCCACTTTTCTCTAATCATTTGACTGGCTCCTTTATCTCATATAAAATCTCTGTGTATTTTCAGGGTTTAGATTCAACATCTGGACACTGTATACTGCCTCTCCAAGCTTTATTTGTGCTTTTCAATAAACTGTGTCCTGCCATGTGTTATTTCTCCTTTAGTAAATTGTTATTGTATATTCTCCTTTTTTAAAAAGATTTTTATTTATTTATTTATTTGTTTGTTTGTTTGTTTGTTTATTTAACAGAGAGAAACACAGCTAGAGAGGGAACATAAGCAGGGGGAGTGAGAGAGGGAGAAGCAGGCTTCCTGCCGAGCAGGACGTGGGACTCGATCCTGAGACTCTGAGACCACCACCTGAGCCAAAGGCAGATGCCCAATGATGGAGCTACCCAGGTATCCCAATTGTATATTCTTCTTGAACATTTTGCTTGATTATATCTTATTTCCAATTCAAAATGTAATTTTTCTCCTCTATTGACGTACTTAATATTAAATCTCGATTCTTATAGCTTACCCATCTGAAAGAGTGTATTTCTTAGTCTGAAATACATGCATGGTAAATGAAGCTGCATGATATGATAGAAAAAGTAAAAGTGATGAAGCCAAATATATTACTACATTATATACAAAGCTTAAATAAAATGTGAAAAAAATTATATATTTTATTAAAGGTACAATGTAACACTTAAATTTCCATATGAGCCTTCTTATGTGTCCTGTATTTATATAGATATGATTTCAAATGAAATACAAATTTAATCAAGTCAGTAAATGTTTATTTTAAATGATCTTCTACCTCTAAGACACTATATACTAAGTTTCATGTGTCATTTAAGGAAAGAAATATTCTTGCTCTCAAATTACAATCTGGCTGGGAAATACGACAGAGATTGCATGCAAATTGTTTACCCAAATCTAGAACCTTGGGAGTGATACTGTGCAACATTTTGCTTATTTGAGTTGCTTCTACCTTTAGACTATTGTTAATAATGTTACTATGAGTACTGGTGTACAAATATCTGTTTCAGTCCTTGCTTTTAATTTGTTTAGGTATATACCCAGAAGTGGAATTTCTGGATCAAATGGCTATTTTTATTTGTTTGGGAAAATGCCATATGGTTTTCCTTAGAAGCCTCACTTTTACTTTCCTACCATCAGTGCATATGGTTCCAACATCTTCATGACCCTGCCAACACTTAGTCTCCCATTTGTGGTTTGTTTGTTTGTTTTCCTATTCTATAATAGCCACCCTAATGGGTGTAAAGTGGTGTTTCATTGTGGTTTTGATTTGCATTCTCCTAATGATTAGTGATGCTGAGCATCTTTTCATGTGCTTATTGGCCACTTGTACATCTTTGGAATAGCTTCTATTCAAGTCTTTTCTCCATTTCTTAATCAGGTCATTTGTTCTTTTATTGTTGAGTTGCCCCTTTGACTCTTGAGATTGTGTTTTGTTTTACTAAGTTATCTTCTAATGATTCTAATAGCATTGGAAAATAAAGGGAATGATGAAAAACTAGTAAAAAGCAGTATTCCATTATAATGCCTATGATTGTTACATCCGGTTCTATAGAAGCAAGGCAAAGCCACAACAGATGGTGCAAAGCAATTGTACTTTACTGATGGAGTTATAACAAATTCCATTAAATTAAAAATCCCACTTAGCAGATGCCTTCAACAGTTGTTACCCACTCTGAAGCTAATTTCTGTAGTAAAGATGTTGTTCTTTTGCAGTTTCTAATTTGTGGAGTTTGGATCTTTGAAATTTGAGACTTTCCACAAAATATTCCATTAGTATTTTGGTAGTAGTTCATTTCAGGAGAGTTGAGGGGCAGGAGGACAGAGGAATAAAGATTACTTTCATCTCTGACAAAAAGGTACAATAGAGGTGGGGTATTAATAAAGTATAGAAGATTAGTAAATAAGATATGATTGTAGGAGTTTCTCTGTAAAAGTCAGCAATGCATCCAGAAGCTGTTGCACTATAGATTGTAGTATACATTAATTTTAATGGAAGTTAAATACTATAAATTCTTTTTTTATCTCCCAACCTCACTAAAATAGGATTCTACTTATAGTTGAAATTTTTTAAAATCAGTAATTACTTATTTAAACAGGTAAAGAATACAGACAAGTCAATGACTATTTGTGTAATTCCTTTTTATTACGTCAAAATATTATCTAATATGACATTAAAATAATATATTAAAATCTCTCATTGTGTAAAGCCTTGCCAAGTACTTTAGAAGGCAGAAATTTGCTTTGAGCAAATTATAGAACATTCCTTTTGGGAACACTAAAGAGGAAAGACAATTATAAACTGCAGAAGAATACAAAGAAAATCACCCAATCTATATTGCCTACTGGACACTTATTACTGGAGCATTTATCATCATTTAAAAAAAAATTATTGATTTAATTGAGAGAGAGAGCCCGCAGAGAGCAGAAGGGGCTGATGGGGAAGGGTAGAGGGAGAGGGATAAGCAGATTCCCTGCTGTGCAGGGAGCCCCACACAGGACTTGATCCTAGGACCCCCAGGATCATGACCTGAGCTGAAGGCAGCCACTTAACTGACTGAGCCACCTGGGCAGCCCCACTCAGCATCATTTCAAGCTCATTGTGTGTCTAAAGCAAATTCATCATCTGCAACCTGTTAGGTGTTCCTAATATCCATCCCTTATCCCCATACCTAACTGCAAGCACCTAAGTCCAGTCCACCATTCATCAACCAGACAAGCAGCAAGTTTTTCTCAGTAGAATTAGCCACAAGACAAGAGTTTGGTTAAACTTTTTTTTTTTTTTTTGGTTAAATTTCTTAAAATATTTTCATCTTGCACTCTTCCTATGTAAACCATTTGTAATAGCTCATTCTTTAATCTCACTTCAAGTGTTTCAAACTCTGGCCTCTTCAACTTCTCCTAGTTTGGCCTTTCCTTGCACATTCAACAAGATTTGTTCTCCCCGACAGTGTGCCTGCCATAGCCTCATAGGCCTCTCACCTCACTGCCCTGCCTCTTGCTGCCTTTTGCCTCTGACTTCTCTCTCTAAATCCTAACCATTGGAGTGCTGACCCATGTTTTACTCTCAGTTCCTATGTCCCTCAAAGTTCGAATTTTTCAGTGTACTTCCTAATTATACACGGATTCTGTGATTTTATACCTGTGAGTCACCTCGTCAGTTACATTATAACCCCTTGAAGCGTTTCATGGGAACCCTAGTAAGTTCATATGTGGTTCCAGACACTTCTCACTATTTCCTCTGCTAAAGCCCTGGTTTGAGCTTCCATAATCCCCCAGGAGAATGACTGCAACAGCCAAAGAAAGGACTTATCTCCTTCTGTTCATTCTTCCCATTGCATAATTCATTGTTATCTGCTGCCAGTGGTCTTTTGAAAATGCATATCTAATCCTGATACTCCCTTGTTTAAAACCCTTCACATGGGTCCCCATTATTGCTAGGCTATCATGTTTTCCCAGGATCTCTTAGAAAACAGATTTCCCTAAAATACAGATTTCAGATTGGAAGTCTCTCCCTCTTACTCTCTGCAATCCAGATACAGTGATTGGCCTTCAATTCCTCTCAGGGTTGGCCAGATTTCCATTCTTGTAAAGACCTCTCTTTCTTTCCTTCCGTTCTGCTGTTAATTTTGTACTCACTTATAGGATTATTTGTTTGACTTCTATCTCCTCCATAAGAATGTAAGTCTCAGGTGAGCAGGGCTCAGGTCTTTTGTGAGTCATTATGAGTCATTATTGCCTGGGACTTAATAGATGCTTAATAAATATTTGTTTAAATGAATGAGTGTACTTTTTATATTACGACAAGCCTCTCCAAACCCAGGGCTTTGCTTTGGATCTCAATGAACACTACTGTCACCCAGAACAGAATGAGAGGTCAGAATGATTCAGACTGATTTAATTGGGCAATTATTTCAGATTATATTCATTTTAAACTGATAATATCTTGGCAATATCCTGATTATGCACAGACATTCTCCGTCATGCAGTTACATAACAGAAGTAGGTATGTAAAATGTACTAGTAGTTGTTGAAGCCATGGTGTGCTGGTAAATGTTTAACAACCAGATCTTCAGGGGGGGGAAAAACTCCAGCAACCTCTATTTGTAATGTTTGCCAATTTCTGTGGTGTAACTATTCCCACCGAAAGCAGTTTGAAGGTAATGCTAGCAATCGACCCTCACAAGTCAGTAAAAACTGGATCCAGCACACCACTGGCTGGGATCCTATAAAAGCAGCATGACTATTGGGAAAGTCTGTGTCTTGATTTTATGTGTGTATGTTATGTAGAATAGATTTTTTCAATTTGGAAAAATCACATGGTAAATTGGTAAAATATATCTAATCATGTAACTATAGATGAGATAAACTTAGGTTTCACTCTGTAGTAGTCAGGGTTCCCCAGAGAAACAGATATATATATCCACACACATACATTTAAATATATACCTATGTACATATGAATATGTATATATATATACATATATAGAGAGAAATACTATAAGAAATTGACTCATGTAATTACAGAGGCTAAATCCTACAATCTGCCATCTGCAATCTGAAAGCTGGAAACCTAGGAAAGTCAGTGGTATACTTCAGTCAGAATCTGAAGACCCCAGAACCAAGGGAGCTCACAGTAAACCCTAGTCCAAAGGAACGAGCTGATGAGTTGGGATGTTCTAGCTCAAAAACGAGGCAAGGAAAAAATTGTGAATCCTACCTTCTCTGCTTTTTGGTCTTTTCAGACCCTCAGTGGATTAGAGAATGCCCACCAGCAATGTGGAGGGTGATCTATGTTACTTAATACTTGCCATTTTTGGAAGATAGTTTAAAGCAAATAAAAGGAAGTACTACAGTTAATGCTAGATCAGAGCTGGCAAACTTTTTCTTTTATAAAAATCAGATAAAAAATATTTTTAGGCTTTGCAGGCCATATGGTCTCTGTTACAAGTACTCAACTCTATCATTGTAGCATGAAAGCAAAGATCAACAACACATAAAGAAATCAATGGGGCTGTGTTCAATAAAAGTTTACGTACAAAAACATGTGGTGGGCCCGATTAGTTTGCTGACCACTCATCTAGATTAACTAGAGTTATAGAGATAGGAGATACTGATTATCCTGATCACAGTGAAAACAAACTTGCAACGGAATTCCCACACCCTAGCCTGTGATCAAAAGCCTACCTGATGAGCAAAGTGAAGCAGAAGAATGAAGAGAGAACCTGGATCCTCGGGGATGGCAATGAGCCAACTTAACCAAGACTGGAATCACCCTACCTTGGGCTTTTGGCGGTATTGGTGCAGATTGAATTGGGTCTTCTTTTTTTTAATTTTTATTTTTTTATAATTTTTAAAAAAGATTTTATTTATTTATTTGACAGAGAGAAACACAGCCAGAGAGGGAACACAAGCAGGGGGAGTGAGAGAGGGAGAAGCAGACCTCCTGCCAAGCAGGGAGCCCGATGTGGGGCTCGATCCCAGGTCTCCGGGATCATGACCTGAGCCGAAGGCAGTCGCTTAACCAACTGAGCCACCCAGGCGCCCCTGAATTGGGTCTTCTGTTAAACGCTGCAGAAACCAACTGGGACACTCCCTGATATGTTGCCTTGGGAAGATTGCGTCTGGATTCCTGCACTTGTCTGGACAGGTTACGAAGAAACAACATGATGCTTATACTGCATTGATTTCTTCCTTGAGATAACATATGCTATGCATTGGTTAGTGATTTTATGGAAACTATGCAGACAGTGTGGCTACAGAATTATTTTAAAATAGTAAGCAAGCCTAATAAATAAGTCAGGATGTTTTACCCTTCTAGGGCAAATTCAAGTTTGTATATGATTTAGATGATAGGCTATTAAATCAATCAATCACTTTAAAATGTGCATCAGGTAAACAATGAATCTTGGAATACTGAAAAAATAAAATAAAATATTATTAAAAAAATAAAATGTGCATCAGGAATTATGCTAAAACAATCAGGTTTCCTAATAAATTCAGAAAAGTTACTAGGAGGGACAATTTGGTGACTCAGTCAAGTGTCTTACTCTTGATTTCACCTTGGGCCATGATCTCGGGGTCACAGCTGGAGCCCTGGCTGGGCTCTGTGCTCAGTGGGGAGTCTGCTGGAGATTCTCTTTCTCCCTTTACCTCTGCACTTTCCCCAACTTGCACTCTCTCCCTCTCTTTCAAAATAAATAAATAAAATCTTTTTTTAAAAAGTTACCAGGGGCGCCTGAGTGGCTCAGTTGGTTAAGCAACTGCCTTCGGCTCAGGTCATGATCCCGGAGTCCCAGGATTGAGCCCCACATAGGGCTCCCTGCTAGGCGGGAAGCCTGCTTCTCCCTCTCTCACTCCTCCTGCTTGTGTTCCTTCTCTAGCTGTGTTTCTCTCTGTCAAATAAATAAATAAAATCTTTAAAAAAAAAAAAAAGTTACCATAAGCTAATCTGAGCTTTTGTCATTGTTTCATTCAGATTTTTTGGAAGTAAACTTGTTCTGCTATTTGGCATTCTTTAACTATCAAAGCAAAATATGAGACCTAGCCTAAGGTGAAGCCGTTTTGCTCTCATTGCCCCATTATACCAGTAGAAAATATTTTATTTGTTTAAAAACCTCTTCTCTAATGCTGTATCTGAGAAATTCTTGGTTTTTTTCTTTTTGTTTGAACACATTTTAGAGTTCCCAAAATGTGATTATGACTTTATATTGCATTGTCACAAAAATAACAAAAATAATTATTCTCTCATTCATATAAAGAATATAGAAAATTATCATTCTCTATAACATCCCGAGGAATGACAAACCGTCTACATTTCCTTTAGTGGTAGTTCATGGAAAATTAAAGTGAATGTGGTATGTTCTTATTATTTTGTCTAATTCTTTAGTGAAGCATTCTGAAGAATGAAACAAAAGTAATTACATACTTTTGATTATAAATAAAATAATTCATTATGACGAAGATGTAACTTGCTTCATATTCTTAGCTTTAAGGAAAACTTTTCCTAGAAGGGATCAGCAAAATAATGAGGGGGAGGACTTAGCTGTGGAATCAGACAAACCTAAAGTCAAGACCTGGATCTTTTGCCTACCAGGAGCTCCTCTGGGGCTTCTTCATATATAAATGAATGATTATCCCCATCTTTCCATCTTAAGGCATTTACAGGGATTAAGTGAACCTGCAAACAAGAGTACCCACAGGAGAGAAAGCCGGTCAATAAATGGTTTCTCCTCCTCTTCTACCTTATCCCACCAAGGTTAAAGGTGCCCCCAATGAGAAGGCTGCCCAAGGGCAAAAGCCCCACATTCAGGTCACTTCCCACTTCCTGGTCCTGGGATGTGCTTCCCGGGAGTGGGGTGGAGGAGAAGGGGGCTTGGGATTTCATTTCTTCCCAATCTTCATTCACTGTCCTACCAGTCCTGGAGGGGACTGGAAGACAAAGGAGAGTGGACTGCAAGCAGATAGCATGAGGAGCTTGATAGGGAAGGGAAAAAATTTTAAAAAGAAGGAAGCAAAGGGTGCAGAAGCCAAATTATCTGGTTCACAGTTTATCCTGAGGAATACATCTCAATTTACGTAACAATTAGTAGCAAACTGAATTTAATAAGTTGAATCAGGGGTGCCTGGGTGGCTCAGTCGGTTAAGCAACCTTCTCCTGGTTTGGGCTCAGGTCATGATCTCAGGGTAGTAAGACTGAGCCTCACCTTAAATTCAAAGATCACTGTGGAGTCTTCCCTTTCCTCCCTCCCCATTTGCCCCTTCCCCTCTGTCATTGGCCCTACTCCAAAGAACTTTCCTGGTTGTGCCCTCTCTCTCTCAAATAAATACATAAAATCTTCAGAAAAAAAGTTGAATCAAATTCTTAAGGCAGAAAGGCAACTTACTTTTTAAGGAATTCCATGATGCATCTCATTTTAAAATAAAAACTCTTGCAATCTCTTGAATTTATCTGCTTTATAAACTTGGGGATTTTTTTCTACATTGATTTTTCTCAAAACAGTAATCAGACAAACCTAAGGTCAAGACCTGGATCTTTTGCCTACCAGGACTTGAACTGTTTTCTACTATTTTAAACTAGGTCATTATCTTTCTTTTCTTCTTTTTCTTTCTTTTTTTCTTTTCTTTTTCTTTTTTTATAGAGAGAGTTCATGTGTTTGGTGTAGGGGAAGGGGCAGAGGGAGAGGAGAGAAAACCTCAAGGAGGCTCCATGCCCAGCATGGAGTCCAAAGCGGGGCTCCATCTCACAGTATTGAGATCATGACCTGAGCCAAAAATCAAAAATCAGATACTTAACCAACTGAGCCACCCATCCCCTTTTCAATTTTGACAGAGATACGATGTTGTAGGGGATTTTAAGGACAAATTGAGAGCAAACTGATGGTGACCAGAGGGGAGCAAGGGGATATACCAAATGGGAAAGAAGAGTGGGAGGTCCAGGCTTCCAGTTATGGAATGAACAAGCCATGGGGATAAAAGGTACAACGTATGGAATGTGGTCAGTTCTATTGTGATAGCATTGTAGGTGACAGAGGGTAGCTACACCCAGAAGCCTGTATAATGGGCAGATTTGTTGAATCCCTCAGTAGGTACATTTTAAAACCAAAGAATGGGTAGAAATCTGAAATGGAACTCGACATAAAGGCAATCAAAATGAGGTTGTTGTACCAGAGGCTTTCTTAGTGTTAACTTTTCATTTTTTCAAAAGAAGCTTATTGAGTGCTTAAAACTTGCCAAGCAGAGTCTCAGCACTTCACACCTACCCGCAAGGTGAGTGATGGTGTCTGAGACATAGGGAGGCAATGACATAACTATGACATAAGCCATGCATCCTTGTCCCCTTCACTTTTGTTTTATCCAAGTAGAGAAATTGAAGTCATTTATTCTTGCCCACTTGCAAAGCACTTTGGGCTTTGAGGAAAATAAGGGAACCTCGCCATCTGGTGGCTTCTTATGGTATGTGACATTAAGATGACACCTCTCTGCTCTCAAGGAGGTAGAAGGGGAGAAGGCCACCCCCTTGCTACCCAAACCTGTCAAAGCGCCCCTCAAACAGCTGAGCTGGCCTCACCTGAAGGGTCCTTGTCTTTAAAATATCCTGCCCAGATCCATCCTAAGGAAAACTGAAGTAGCAGGTTTTCTCCATATTTTTCATGGGAAGAGGTTTCATGGGACAGAGTCCAGCAACAAGGGGCCAGACGCCCCCGCCGCCCGCCACCCGCCGCCCCTTCTTTCACTTTCAAAAAGATCAAATATTCAGTTTTCATGCCTCTAGGAAAAGATTCACAGTTGGCTAGATAATTCTTATGCTAAATACTGACTTCATGTTGCCTCCTGTATCTCGGGCTTTATCTCTGCAGAAGAGAAAGGAACACACAGGCATCCCTTGTTTTAAACAAGTCATGGAATCAAAATGTGACACGGAAGTTGAATATATGAATTTCTAACCATAAGGATTATCTGGGCACACTGTTTTCTTAAATGCCGAGTTCACAAAGCATAGCTTTTGAAATTTGGGTTTCTCAACGCTAGACAGATTCTATTCATGATTTTCTTTCTTTTTTTTTTTTTTTTTTAAAGATTTTATTTATTTGGCAGAGAGAAACACAGCCAGAGAGGGAACACAAGCAGGGGGAGTGAGAGAGGGAGAAGCAGGCTTCCCGCCGAGCAGGGGGCCCAATCTGGGGCTCAGTCCCGGGTCTCTGGGATCATGACCTGAGCCAAAGGCAGTTGCTTAACCAACTGAGCCACCCAGGCGCCCCCTGTTCATGATTTTCAATTGCCGGTCAGATGTGTGCCCTGCTAGCTATTTCAGAATCACTTGGGAAAATTAAAACACAAATAAAAAAAGATCCCTGGGCCTTTCTCCAAAGACTCTGATTCAGGGCGTTGGTGGTGAAGCCCAGGGCCTTGCGTTTTAGATGCTCCCCAGGAGTTACTGAAGAACCTGGAGCTCAGGGAACCCCAGCTCCTACACCACCTTTGCTGACCATAATAAAGAATATTAGTGGAAAACACACAAATTAGATACCGTTTTCATTCATCAGGTTGGCAAACCAGAAAAGTTGTTAAACTATCCCCTTCTAATGATGTTACAGGGAATAGGGTATTCTCACTCCCTGCTCCTGAGAGTGTGAGTTGTAGCCAAAGTTTAAGAAAGTGGTCGGACATTATTTTTAACATCTAAAATGTTAAGTTGGCCTAGCAATTCCAATTTAGGAACCAGAACATAAGGATTAAGGTCAAAAAATTTTTTTGTAGCATTATTTCTAGCGACAAACTGGGAATAAGCTAATGTTGGAACAAGGTTTTAGGATTTAGTCACTCACTGAGGTATTAGGCAGTAGGTTTAAAAAAATCATTAGACTTGAATGTTGGAAACAGGTCTCAATAATATTAAATCAAAAAGTTGTTGTGTTTATTGTTGCTGTTTTTAAGGATTTTATTTATTTATCTGACAGAGAGAGAGCCCCAAGCAGGCGGAGTGGCAGGCAGAGGGAGAGGGAGAAGCAGGTTCCACTGAGCAGGGAGCCCGATGCGAGGCTCCAACCCAGGACTCACAGATCATAACCTGAGCCGAAGGCAGACCCTTAACTGACTGAGCAATCCCCGTGCCCCACAGAGGACACATCACTTTAACATTAGATTCTTCATGGTGGGAGAAGTGTGGGAGGATCATTGATTTTTAACTTTTTCTTCATATGTTTCTATATTTCATTTATCATAAACAGCATGAATTTCTTTTGCAATTTAAAAAACCAAATAAAGTTTTCTTAAAACATGTTGGTGCGGGCGCCTGGGTGGCTCAGTGGGTTAAAGCCTCTGCCTTTGGCTCAAGTCATGATCTCAGGGTCCTGGGATCGAGGTCCGCATCGGGCTCTCTGCTCAGTGGGAGCCTGCTTCCCCCCCCCCACCTGCCTCTCTGCCTACTTGTGATCTCTCTCTCTGTCAAATAAATAAATAAAAAATCTTTAAAAAAAATGTTGGTGGACCAAAGAATACTGTATTGCCTTCCAAAATCTCTGCTTTGCCATGATTATCAATACTATTCTGATAAAATTTCTTTTATAAAATATTAGTAATATATGTTCAAGATGTAAAAAATGATACTGAAGAGAACCACAAATGTGAACCTAGATTCTCAAGCAGAGCATTATCCTCCCCTCTGACGTTTTCTTGAGACCCTCAGTACTCCCATCTCCTCCCTTTGCCCTGGAATTTTGCCTTTTTCATATTGGTGATTTTCATTATAGATTCATAGACATGTACCCCAAGCAATAAACACGTGGCTGAATAATAGTGCATTGTGTGCATACACCACATTTTGTTTATTCATTCATCTGGATAAAAATGAATATTTGTGTTCTTTCTTCCTTTATGAACAGCACTGCTAGGAACATGTGTGTACAAGTGATTGTTTACAGAGTATCTGTTTTCCTTTCTCCTGGAGTTACACTTGGAAGTCCTGGGTCATATGGTAATTCTGTGTTTAGCTTTTTGAGGAACCACCAAATGGGTTTCCACCGCAGCAGCACCATTTTACATCTTATCAGCAGCAATGTACGATGGAGCCAATTTCTCCACGTTCTCACCAGAGCTGTTATTCTCTGTTGTGCTGGTGGTTTTTTATATAGTTTTATATAGCCATCCTAGTGAGCAGAACGTGACATCTGCTTGTGGTTTTGGCCTTTGTCCGGTTTTTGATTGTGTTGTTTTGTCTTTTTGTTGTTAAGTTGTCAGAGTTCTTTACATATTCTGGATATAAATGGCTTCTCAGATACATGAATTGTAGTATGTTCTCACATTCTCTACACTGGCTTTTCACTTTCCCGACATCTTGTGACTTTCTTGACAATATTCTTTGATGTACAAGAGTTGATTTTTTTTTCTTTAAGATTTTATTTATTTATTTGACAGAGAGAAACACAACCAGAGAGGGAACACAAGCAGGGGGAGTGAGAGAGGGAGAAGCAGGCTTCCCAGGCTTCCCACTGAGTAGAGAGTCCAATGCAGGGCTCGATCCCGTAACTCTGGGGTCATGACCTGAGCTGAAGGCTGACTCTTAATGACTGAGCACCCAGGCGCCCCAATGTACAAGAGTTTTTAAATTTCAAATCCACTTCCTCTGTTTTTTCCTCTGTTGCTCATATTGCTGGTGTCATAACTAAAATCTATTGCTAAATATAGGTCAGGAAGATTCACTCCTATGGTTTTTTTTTCTAACAGTAAGATACTTTTTGTTTTTATGTATAGGTCTGTGAGCCATTTTGAGTTAAGTTTGTACATGTCACGAGGTACAAGTCCAACTTCCTTCTTTTGCATGTAGATATCCATTTGTTCTAGTTTCATTTACTGAGAGACTGTTCTTTCTCCCATGGAAGGACATTGGCACCCTCATCAAAAATCCATTACACAAAGATGTGGGGGCTTATCATTAGACTCTCAGCTCGATCCCACTGTTCTGTCAGTCTGCTGGGAGCAGTGCTATACTGTTTTTGATTACTGTAGCTTTGTAATGTGTTTTTGCAATTGGAAAGTGTCTCCAGCTTTGTTCTTCTCACTCAAACTTACTTCAGCTATTCAGGGTCTTCTACAGTTCCACATGAAATTTTAGATTTTTAAAAATATTTCTGTGAAGAATGCCATCAAGATTTTGATAGAGTATGGGCGCCTGGGTGGCTCAGTGGGTTAAAGCCTCTGCCTTCAGCGCAGGTCATGATCTCAGGGTCCTGGAATTGAGGCCCACATCTGGTTCTCTGCTCAGCGGGGAGCCTGCTTCCTCCTCTCTCTCTGCCTACTTGTGATCTCTCTCTCTGTCGAATAAATAAAATCTTTAAAAAAAAGATTTTGATAGAGTTTACATCGAATCTGTAGATCACTTAGCATAATGAAACCTTGTAACAAAGCATAATAGGAACTTTTAAACAATACTAATTCTTCTATTCCATGAACACAGAATGTCTTTCTATTTATCTGTGCCTTCTTTGATTTCCTTCCTCTTCCTGCTTTATAATTTTCAGTATAGAAATCTTTCAACTCTTTGGTTAAGTTTATTCCCAAGTATTTTATTCTTTCTGTTACTGTTGTAAATGTCAATGTTTTCTTAATTTTCTCCTTGGATACTTTGTTGTTTGTGTATAGAAATGTGACCTAATTTTGTATGTTCATTTTGTATCCTACAACTTCACTGAACTCATTTTATTAGTTCCAACAATTTGGTTGAGTCTTTAGGGTTTTCTAATATATGATCGTATCACCTATAGAGATAATTTTACTTCTTTCTTTCCAATTTGAATGCTTTTTATTTATTTTTCTTCTCTGATTGCTGTGGCCAAGACTTTCTGTATTCTGTTGAATAGAAGTGGTAAGAATGGGCCTCCTTGCCTGGTACTGGATCTTAAAGGGAAAGCTTTTAGTTTGTCCCCATGGATTATGGTGTCACCAGTGTGCTTTCACATATGGCCTTTATGCTATTGAGATAAGTTTGCTTTTATGCCTATTTTGTTGAGTGTTTTAATCATGACTAGATATTGAACTTTGTCAAACGCTTTTCTGTGTCTATTGAGATGACCATGTTTTGTTTCTTTCCCATTTTGTTAGTATAGTGTATCACATTGATTGAACCATTCTTGCAATTTAAAAATTGTTATTGAATTCAGTTTGCTAATATTTTAATGAGGATTTTTGCATCTATATTCATCAGGAATATTGATTTGTAGTTTTCTTTTCTTATGGTATCTTTCTTTGGTTTAGTCATTAGGGTGGTACCAGCCTCATGAAAGGAATTTGGAAGTGGTTCCTGTTCTCTATTTTTGAAGAGCTTAGGAAGGATTGGCATTAATTCCTCTTGAACATTTGATAAAATTTACCTCTGAAATCATCTGGTCCTGGGCTTTTCTTTGTTTTTGATTACTGATTTGATCTCCTTATTTGTTACTAGTCTGTTTAGACTTTCTACTTTTTCATGATGCAGTTTCAGTAGGTTGAATGTTTTTAGAAATTTATTTATTCATTCTGGGGTGCCTGGTTGGCTCAGTTGGTTGGGCGACTGCCTTCAGCTCAGGTCATGATCCCGGAGACCTGGGATTGAGTCCCATATCGGGCTCCCGGCTTGGCGGGAAGCCTGCTTCTCCCTCTCTCACCCCCCCTGCTTGTATTCCCTCCTGGCTGTGTTTCTCTCTGTCAAATAAATTAAAAAAAAAAAAGAAATTTATTTATTCTTTCTAGGTTATCCAGTTTCTTGACATATAATTGTTCATAATATCTCTAATGACTTTTTTATTTCAAAGATAATATTGTAATGTTTTCTCTTTACTTTCTGAGTTTGTTTATTTGAGTCTTGTCTGTTTTCAGTGAGTCTAGCTAGGGGTTTGTTGATTTTCTTTATCTTAGGGTTTTTTCTATTATTTTTCTATACTATATTGGATTTATTTCTGCTCTAATATTTATGATTTCTTCCCTTTTGCTAACTTTGGACTTAGTTTTTTCTTTTTTTTATTTCCTTGAGGTATAAAGGTAGGTCGTTTAAGATCTTTTTTTCGTTTTTAGTGTTTATTGTTACAAATTTCCCTTTTTGTATGCTTTTGCCTCAACCCATAAGTATTGGTGTATTGTATTTTCATTTTCACTTATCTCAAGGTACTTTTTAAGTTTCCTTTTGATTTCTTCTTTGACTCAGTAGTTGTTTAAGGACGTGTTGTTTAGTTCCTACATATTTGTGAATTTTCCTATTTTCTTAACATTTGCAACTGTTACTGATTTCTAGTTTCATTCCATTATGATTGGAAAAGATACTTGGAATGATTTAAATTTCAAAAAATTTGTAAAGAATTGTTTTATAATCAAACATGTGCTCTATCCAGGAAAATGTTAATGTGTATTCTTCTGTTGGCTGAGAAATTTGTATGTGTTAGGTAGGTCATTTGGAGTGTGTTTTTCAAATTAATTGTTTTCTTATTGATATCCTAAGTGTTCTACCCATTATGGTAAATGAGATATCAAAGTCCCTACTATTATTGTATCACTATCAATTTCTTCCTTCAGGTCTGCCAGTATTTATTTTATATTTAGGGGTTCTGATGTTCAATGCGTATATATTTATAATTGTTATAACTTCCTGTTGAATGGAACTTTTATCATTATTTAATGACTTTCTTTGTCTCTAGAGACAGTTTTTGACTTAAGTCGATTTTTGCCTTATATAAGTATAGTCACTCCTGCATCTTTTGGGTTACTGTTTTCATGGAATATTTCTTTTTCCTTCCCTCCATTTTCAGTCTATCTGTGTCTTTCAATCTAAAGTTAGTCTCTTGGGGCACCTGGGTGGCTCAGTCAGTTAAGCCTCTGCTCTCAGCTCAGGTCATGATCTCAGGGTCCTGGGATCAAGGCCCACATCCGGCTCTCTGCTCAGCAGGGAGTCTGCTTCCCCCTCTCTCTCTGCCTGCCTCTCTGCCTACCTGTGATCTCTCTGTCAAATAAATAAATAAAACCTTTTAAAAAAAAAGATTAAAGTTAGTCTCTTGTAGACAGCATATCATTGGATCTTTTTTTTTTTTTTAAGATTTTGTTTATTTATTTGACACAGAGAAACACAGGTAGGGAGGGAACACAAGCAGGGGGAGTGAGAGGGAGAAGCAGGCTTCCTGTCAAGCAGTGAGCCAGATGCGGGGCTCAATCCCAGAACTCTGGGATCATGACCTGAGATGAAGGCAGACGCTTAACAACTAAGCCACCCAGGCACCCCTGGAGCTTATTTTTTAAACTATTCATTCACTCCATGCCTTTAGTTCGTCTGGGCTGCTCTAACAAAGTGACACAGACTAGGTGACTTATAAACAACAGAAATTCATTTATCAACATTCTGGAGGCTGTAAGTGAAGATAATGGTCTTGCCAGTATGATTAGGTGAGGGCCCTCTTCTGGGTCTAAGGCTTCTCATTGTGTCATCACATGATACAAGGGCAAGGAACCTTTCTCAGGCCTTTTTTATGAGGACATTAACCTCATCCATGAAGGTGGAGCCCTCATGAACTGGCTCCCCAAATTCATGTCCTTTCTGCATGCAAAACTCATTCACTCCATCTCAGTAGCCCTAAAAGCCTTAACTTGTTCTAACATCAACTCAAAATTCTAAAGTTCAAAGTCTCATACAAATATCATCTAAATCAGATATGGATTAGACTTAAGGTACAATTCATTCTGAGGCAAATTGCTCTCCAGCTGTGAATATGTGAAATAAAGTGAGTCATATGTTTCCAAAATACAATGGTGGGACAGGCATAGGGTAAACTCCCCATTCCAGAAAGGAGAAATAGGGAAGAAAGAGGTGACCTCACAAGTCCAAACTCAACAGGGCAAACATGTTGTCCTGACCCCACAGCTTTGGGTGGCACTGATCCTACAGCTATGAGCACAGGTTGTCTGGTCTGCTGAAACTCAAGCAACTGATTTCCACATTTTAACACCAAGGAGGCAGACTTAATCATCTGTGAGTCATATAGTAGGTTCTTCTTCTCTTGACTTGGAGAACATTGTGTATTCACAACTCAATAGCTCTGTGGTCCCATCCTATAAAATCTAAGCAATCTCACAACTTTTCTTCATTCCTTCTTATGTCTTTCCTCTTCAGTCAAATTGGCTGCTTTCCTTCTGGGGTGACTGCTGTTTCTATTCACATGTTCAATCCATGCCTTTTTGATTGGGTAGTTTAATCCAATATATTTAAAAGATGCCATTTATTTGTTTCCTGTATATCTTACAGCATTTGGTTCCTCACTTCTTCCATTGCTGCTAATAGGGTCTGTGGTCAAAGGAAGGAGGCTGATACAAAAGTGAAGGTTAAGCAAAGCTTTATTTCATGCTTTGCTTGAAAGTAGCTTGCCTGAGTTAATTCTTTCACTCTGCTGTGATGATGAATACATTTAATCCCCACAGAGTTGTTTACCAAGTGATCTCCATTGGTCAGGGGTCTGGGAGGTTAAGGGGATTAACTGATTGGGTGTTTCCACATGGTCCTAAGTACCGGGAACTGGCTGCCCATTCTAATTTGCCTCTCTGTACCTCCTGGGACTGGAGGCTAAGGGGGTTAACTGATTGGGCATCTCCCCCAACCTGGCTAACCTTTGTTTTCCAGGGGCCATTTGCCCATAACACCTGGAGCTATTTTTCTGAGTAAACAAGATGGTGGCTTAGACTTCTAAATAGGTCCTTACGGGGTGCCTGGGTGGCTCAGTTGGTTAAGCGACTGCTTTCGGCTCAGGTCATGATCCTGGAGACCCGGGATCGAGCCCCACATCTGGCTTCCTGCTCAGCGGGAAGCCTGCTTCTCCCTCTCTCCGTCCCTCTGCTTGTGTCCCCTCTGTAGCTGTGTTTCTCTCTGTCAAATAAATAAATAAAATCTTTAAAAAAAAATAAATAAAATAAATAGGTCCTTACACTCAAATGGCTTCAAATCATTGTATCTTGTCCGTGGATGTCAACGTGAAGCATTCCCTTTAGTACTTCTGGGAGGGCAGGTATAGTCGTAATGAGCTTGCTCAACTTTTGTTTATCTAGGACTATCTTAATTTCTCCCTCGTTTTTGAAGGACAGCTTTACTGAATACAGAATTCTCAGTTGACATTGTTTTGCTTTCATCATTTTTATACATCATCCCACCATCTTCTGGCCCCTACTCTCTCTGCTAGCAAATTGACTTGTTATCTTATTGAGCATCTTCTGTGTGATAAGTCATTTTTCTTTTACTGCTTTCAAGATTCTCTCTTTGTCTCTGACAGTTTGATTATAATGTGCCTTAATATAGACCTCTTTACTTTATCTGGTTGGAATTCATTGAGCTTCTTGGATTTGTAGATTCATATCTTTCCTCAAATTTGGGAAGTTTATGGCCATTATTGCTTCATATGATCTCTTCACCCCTTGTTTTAGGCTGTTTGGGCTGCCATAAAAATTACGTTAGCTTATTACGTTCTGCTATATGTTAGCAGAAATTCATTTCTCTATAGTTCTGGGGGCTGGGAGGTCCAAGATGAAGGTGCTGGTAGATTTCATGTCTGGTGAAGACCCCCTGTCTGGTTCATAGACAGAACCTTGTTAAACCAATCCTTACTTTTCTAGTCACTTGCCCACCCAAAATAATAATAATGTAAATTTGTATCTTTTTCTCTTGTTAATCTATCTTATTTCAGTTTAATGCTTAAGCTGAGCTGAAGACTCTAAGGGGGTCAAAGAGATAATTTTCTTCCCCTACACTATCAAAATATCTAAAAGATTGTGTGTATGTGTGCATATATGTGCATGTCTACACATACAACTTCCAAGCAGTTTCTAAGCTCACAGGGGAAAAAAGTAAGGGCTAAGAATAGACTATATTATTTTGAAATAAAGGACTTAAGAAGGTGAACATACATACCGGATATCTAGATTTGCAGTAAAACAAATTTGTAGTAAAGTTAAGTAACCATCAAAGCCAGATGATATGAATGACAAGTGAATGAAAAAAACAAAATGCAGTATAGATATACAATGGAATATTATTCAGCTTTAAAAAGGGATAAAATTCTGACACATACTTCAACATGGATGAATCTCGAAGACATTATGCTAAATGAAATAAGCCAGACCCAAAAGGATGAATATTGTATAATTCTATTTACATGAGGTACCTAAAGTAGTCAAAGTCATAGACAAAGAAAGCAGTATGGCAATTACTAGGGGCTAGGGGAGGGAGAATGTCTAATGGGCACAAAGTTTTGGTTTGGGATGATGAAAACATTCTGAAGATATATAGTGTTGATGGTGGCACAACAAAGTGAATGTACTTTTTATCACTGCATTTTACACACAAAAAAGTGGTTAAAATGGTAAATTTTAGGGTGCCTGGGTGGCTCAGTGGGTTAAAGCCTCTGCCTTTGGCTCAGGTCATGATCTCAGGGTCTTGGGATTGAGGCCCACATTGGGCTCTCTCCTCAGCATGGAGCCTGCTTCCTCCTCTCTCTCTACCTGCCTCTCTGCCTACTTGTGATCTGTCTCTCTGTCAAATAAATAAATAAACTCTTTTTAGAAAATGGTAACTTTTATGTATATTTTGTCACAATTAAAAAAAATATTATGGATAGAAAGATAGATGACTAGATCAATAGGAAAAAAATAAAAGCGAGCACAGAAAGAGCCCCCATGAGAGCTTGCTATGTGATAGAAGAAACATTAAAATCAATAGGGAAGAAAATGGACTCTTCTCCAATGAACAGTGTTGGACAACTGGCTACTACTATGATGAAGGATAAAATTACATCTCTATCTCACATCACACATAAGTAGGAATTGAATGCTACTATCAAACTATGAAAGGCCAAACTTTAAAGCTTTTAGAAAAAAAATATGTAGCAATATCTGCCTAGTATAATTAGAAAAGATTTCTTAGGGGCTCCTGGGTGGCTCATTCATTAGGCATCTGACTTTGGCTCAGGTCATGATCCTAGGGTCCTGGGATTTGTCCCACATCAGGCTCCCTGCTCTGTGGGGAGCCTGCTTCTCCCTCTCCCATTCCCCCTGCTTATGTTCCCACTCTTGCTGTGTCTCTCTCTCTGTCAAATAAATAAATAAAATCTTGAAAAAAAAAGATTTAATGGACATAGTATGAAAATCTATATTAGCTTTTAGGGCTGTTGGACCAAAGTGTCACAAACTGAGTGGCTTTCAACAACAGAAATCCAATCTCTCACAGCTCTGGAGGCCAGGTGTTCAAAATCAAGGTGTCAACAGTGTTCTCTGAGACTGGGTAGAATCTTTCCTTGTCTCTCCCTCGTTTCCGTTCTCTGCCTCTGTTGTCACATGGAGTTCTCTCTGTGTGCCTGTTTCTAAATTTCCTTCTTCTAATAAGAATACCAGTCTTGGGTACCTGGGTGACTCAGTCAGTTGAACATCCATTCTTATTTCAGCTCAGGTCATGATCTCAGGGTCATGAGACTGAGCCCTGCCTCAGGCTCTGCACTCAGTGTCAGGCCTACTTATCTCTCTCCCTCTGCTCAACCCCTCTCCCACTCTCTCTCTCTCAAATAAATAAATAAAATCCTAAAAAAAAAAAAAAAGAATGCCAGTCTTATTGTTACAAAGACCCATACTGTTCCACTATGACCTCATCATAACTAATTATATCTGCAAAAACCCTATTTCCAAATAAGGTGTGGGGAGTGGGACTTCAACAGACCTTTCTTGGGAGACACAATTCAACCCATAACAAAAGCATCAACTATAAAGGAAAAAACTGACATATTTTAACACATTAAATAAAAAGTGAGAAATTAATTCCTTTCTTCTGTAAGTGACATCAGATAAAAGATATCATGAAAAGAGATCAGAAGTCCTTTTCTCATTTTTAATAATCTTAGCACCACAAAACAAATGCAAATATTAAAAAACTACACATTTTAATATGTAATTTTTATTGAAAAAGTAATATCTGCAAATTTTAGTATAAAAATATAGAGTCAAAATTTTCTCTTTCATTTCAAGGTTTTACATAACATGCAGTGTAGTCTTTTACTTTCACTTTTAAATCCTTGTTTAAAAGGTCTTCTTCTGGTTCCTGTCTGGCTCATTTGGTATTGTATATGACTCTTGATCTTGGGGTTATAAATTGGAGCCCCATGCTGGGTGTAGAGATTACTTAAAAATTAAATCTTAAAAAATATTTTTTAAAAATAAGGTCTTCTTAACTTGGAGATTTCTTCTGAAATTCCTCAAAGTTTTTTTTTCAGTATAAGAGATAAAGCAGAGGATGTTTTTAAAAATTTTTCCCGTGTGATTAGGTATTCATTCACTCAGTCATTCAATGATTCACAAATATATTTTGAGTGGATACTATGTTAAGGTACTGTCCCAGGTACTGAGGTTACAGATGTGAACAGGACTAAATATTCGTGCTATTACAGCACTTATATTCTGATGAGAGGAGGCAGGCTTTAAAAAAACAGAATAACAAATACGGCAATTTGTCAGTATGTAAGAACTTAACTGATGTTATAG
>PITA01004428.1:58540-83406 GCA_004023965.1 Spilogale gracilis
GCTTAACCAACTGAGCCACCCAGGCGCCGCCTAAATAAAATCTTAAAAAAAAAAAATATCTGTAGCCTTTTTTTTTTTAATGAGCCTTTTTTGAAAAAGACCTATTTGATCAGACACGTAAATGAATGTTTGAGCATACAACCCCAAAGTATAAATTATGCTGTATTTAAGACAATTAGGAGACATTAGACAAATACTCCAACTAATTTTTTTCTCCAGCTGGTTGGATGAAATGGTGAAATAAAATGTTTTCCATCACAATTTTGGCAGCTAAAAGCAATCGTTCCTCTTCCGGCTGAGGCAAAGAGCTGATAGAACCCTAGGCAAGTGTATAATAGACAACAACATTTGGTAGTGGAGGATGAGGCCGGAGGTTGGGGGATGGGGATCAGATCTTTCTTAGACTCTTTTCTGCCAATTTACCTTTTGTTTGGCATTTTCACTTTCCCATTTCTCCTCCTGCTCCCATGAGACCAAATTCCCTTGTTCTGATTAGCTGTTCACTCATTATGGAGTCCTTTATCAAAAATATTATCAGTGCTTTGGGCCAACTTGACTTTTGGTAGTGAAAATCATGAGCCATTCAGAAATAATTTCTTGTTCATTGAGCATAAATTCAGTTTGTTCTTTTTTAAACAAAACGATATTATTTTGAGTAAAATGTTCTTATTTCCATCAAATCCAGGTATATGAGATAACTCCTGTGAGGTCACGCACAACACAAATCCCCTTTGCACACGGCATATATTGAGAAAGTTTACCTCCCAAGATCATGACCTTTTAGTGGTTCCCCTTTCTTTCAGCTTTGGCATGTTGTCCCTTATGGTAACCTGGAAATGACCAAGGTGATATACTACTTAGGAGATGGATCATTGGGTGCCTGGGTGGCTCAGTCGGTTAAATGTCCGACTCGGTCTCAGCTCTGGTCATGATATCGGGGTCATGAGTTCAAGCCCTGTGTCGGACTCCATACTGGCTGTGGAGCCTCCAAAAAAAGAGATGGATTATTAAACTTTCTTCTGAAATCTTCACAAGAGTAGATAATAAGGACAGTTGTTCATTGTTACACAAGTGTTTGGAAACAGAATCTTCCAGATTTCTGTGAGCAAACTGATAATTTCGTACGGCCCTGAAAGGTCTTTTTGCAATTTCACTTTCTTAAAATGACATGATCATTTTCAAAGATATTAGAGAAGCGTGTGTTGCTTTTCTGGTCTTTTGGTTGAAGTGGATTTGCTCAGACTTCCTTGCTTCTTGTAAATGGTCACTTTGAGAATACTGTTTTTTCTTTGCAGATTATTTAGCCAATTAAAAAGGCCCCGAAAAAACTGGCTTCTTGGTCCATGTCAATCAATTGTGCATTATTTACAGAGACAAAAATTCTATCATTTTTCTTAAGCTCAAATATCCCACCCTGATAGATGGAATGGAGTCCGTATTCAGAATCATTAGACCAACAACTATTTCTAGCACTTTTCATCAGCAGTATAGGGTCAGGATAACTTGTGTATTTGTAAATATATTGTACCATTTGTTTATTTTTCTTTCTGTTCCGTTCTGTTGAACTTGTTCCCGAAGTTTCCTCAGGTTCCTGAAATCTAAAGTATGTTTGGGAATAAATGAAATAAAACCCCTTTTGATGGATAATCAGCTCTCCATTCCTCATGTGCATATTATTCAAGAATGAATGTCCTTTTCTTGATGACTCCCAGGAGTTCAGTTTCTGACCCAAAGCTTTTTCATTCCTGGAGCCTGGATGAAATTTAAGGAGAAAGAAAATTAAAAGAAAGAAGTTTGTAGCAAAGGGAATGATCTCAGTAGCTATGGCTAGCCAATTTTTTGGTTGGGATTTTAAAGAGTTTCAATCTAATATA
This sequence comes from Spilogale gracilis, assembly GCA_004023965.1. Taxonomy (NCBI): domain Eukaryota; kingdom Metazoa; phylum Chordata; class Mammalia; order Carnivora; family Mephitidae; genus Spilogale; species Spilogale gracilis. Next base: position 60,415 of record PITA01004428.1, read on the forward strand.
AACTTCTGTGTAAAATGTTCTTATTTCCATGAAATCCAGGTATATGAGGTACCTCCTGTGAAGTTGCTTCCTCAATCTTACAAGGATTCTAAATTTCAGTCTTACAGGAATCTGGAGGCTACTGTATCATTGTGATCTGCTGGAAGTCCTTTACTTTTCTGTACCTCATCCACCACTTAGGCCACACCTGCCACACTCAGCTCTAAACTGTAGCATGGGGGATGATTAACTCAAATGGCAATCTTGACTCTTGGGCAGAACTTCTGTCCTAAACCCCTGCCTTCCTTCCTATGCTGGTGAGTTCAAATGGGTGACATATAAGGAAACCAAAAGAAACATATCTGTTTCCTTAAGCCTGGAGCTCAGAACATATTGCTATTTCTTTGGGTCTCTTTGGGTTCCTTCTTGGTCTTTCTCAGCAATCCAGAGTCAAAGGATCTAGTCCACAGTAAGACAGGGCACACAGTTTGGCAAAGACAGCCCAGATTTAAAGATCTTCAGGCCCTTGGATCTTTAACTCCCAAAGACTTTGAGTGAAAAAGGGCCCTACCCAAATACGATATGCCTTTAAGCTTTGGACCCATCTCCAGGAGTGGTGCAAAGTTTATTTCAACAGTATAAAACAACTATTGTGTTTCTTATTGAATAGTAAATAGTAACATTATAATAAGGATCTCACTCATAGGCAGAACATGTCAATCCTTTATAAAGCAAGAATTCAGGAATACCAGGAGGCAACTGCACCCCCCAAATGAAAAAAAATTCCCACAATCTTTTCATATTTTAACTGATATCTGAAATTTCTTTAACTTGAGATAAAAGCTTTCATAATAGTAAAAGCAACTATTTATTGAGTACTTACACAGGAATTTTGCCTGTGCTAATCTTTAGTATTTTATGATGTAAAGATTATCTCTACTTTGTATATAAAGAAACTGAAGCTTGATTGATTAGGTAGTTTGCTCAAAACCTATATCTAGGTAAAGAGGAGCTGGTATTCTAGCCTGGATATTTAGACCACAGGATTCTTGCACTGTTATAGCACTGTGTGGACACCGATTCTTCAAGTAAGAAATAGGCTTACTATATTTGGGTTAAACCGTATGAAACTGACACATCTGTGCATGAAAAATGATCAAATATTGGCAACTTCCCATAATTCAACCAAATACAAATGCCACAAGGAATGCCTAGTGCCTCATGGTGAAAGTAAATAATTGATTTAGAACCTTTGAAGGGGAAGATTTGAGGAGAATGAAGAAGAGAAATTACTTTGAGGAAGAAGAAGAAAAGCACAAATAGGGGGGTGGGAAACTCCGAGACAATGTTATTCCACCACATAATTTTCCTGAGAGCAGTTACTGAGCCATTTGTCTTGTAATCTTGCTTCTGACAAGAGTCAATCTGAGCCCCAATTACCACTGAGCATTTTGTAGCTAGCCATGTCAACATTTCATGGACAAGTGAAAAGAATAAATTATCTGGCACAAATTTTTCCATTGCCTTCCGTTAGGCTGTGTATTTGTTGTTTCTCTTACTTGGAACTGGAAACATGCTTCTTCTCAGACTTCTTCCTGTTATGTGAGCTGCTGCTCCCTGAAGACCTCTTTCACTTAGTAGGTTAGGAATACTTAGCTGTCTTTCTAAAAAGAAAATGGTAAAGAATATTCAGCACTTGTCAAGCCACTTTGCAAATACTATTGCAAATGCTATTCAGACTGCTGTCCATCAGACATTGTAAGTACACTGGGTTTCCAAAGTTGATTGTATGGGCTTTGATCAAAACAGCCTACATTTTAATATGATAATCCATCGATTCCAGCTTATGTTTAATTTCAAAAGTATTTTAGATGAGAGGAATAAGCAGTAACTTGGATTAGAATTTACCAGCATCTCAAAGGTGAGGACCAACAAGAATATAACAAAATGAAGATCCTGGCTCTTTCCAAAACAAACAAACAAATAAATAAATAACTGGGGACACATTATAATTCTAGTGAGTCATTTAAAGTGCACAAAGAACCAAGTATCGGTGAATTTCCACTTTGAGTTATATATAGAAGCAATTAGAGTGATCTTGATTCTAAAGGAGTAGCAGTGAGAACAATGGTCCATAGATGCTACAAACTCATATCCAACAGTCACCCCCCACCCCTGCTGGTCATGAGAATCAGTATATAAACATAAAATCACAAATTCATGGATCATAATAAACAAATAACACTTATTGATCACATTCTATAGTACTTTGGAGCAGCCTTCAAATATACAAATTCAACAAACTACCCTTTTAAGAAAATCAGTTTGAACTTCCCCAGTGTGCTTACACAGGTGACGATAGATGATATTTTATCATCAAGCAAATACTGCCATGAATGAGGCACTGCACCATGTTGGATGGGATTGCAAATCACTGTTTAATCACTGATTACACTGACTACCCCTTAAAGGACTTACAGTCTTTCAGGAAAGAGATGAACTAGACAGTGAAAATTTACATGTGAGAAATCTAAATCAAAGGTGTTGGGTGTTCAGAAGAGGAAAAGATTCCTATTTATTGGAGGACTGAGATCAGGGGAGGGTTTTGTGCTAAGACGTACCCCAACAAACAAAATTGCCCATGACGTCTATGGCAGACATTCTTTTAGAAACAAGGAGAAAGAACTAGAGACAAATGAATGCAAATGAATTTGAGGTGCAAGGATATTGATCTGAAGAGGATGAGGATGGGCCAACTTGGGAAGGAAGGAATGGAAGAAGCGCATTCTCAGAGATCGAGGATAAGGGCCAGAGGCAGGATGGATGAAGCATTCCTAGGCCACAGCATAAAGGGGAGCTTCAGTTTCAGGCTTGAATGGGGAGCCAAATGATAGTGGATTTGAATGCTAAGCTAAAAGATTTGGGTTGTACAGGACACGGAAGGACTCTGAAAGATTTTGGTAGTGGAAGTGAAGAGATAATGTGTTATACTTTAAGCTATCTTATCTCAAAGTAAGCTTTGATGGGTAGAAGTTGAGAGGATTGGAGATTGGTAATTTACTGGACTATAACTGATCAGGACTGAGAAGAGGAGGTCTTAATCGAGGCTAGTGGGAGGGGGATGGAGAGGAGGTGGTAAAATCTCATAGGAAAGCAATGAATAGGAGATGAGAATCTCTTCCATCTATCTGGTACAAGTTGTTACTTAATTCAGGATGGATGGACATTTGTACAGTCCTGAAGACCAAAGGTATCGTGGGAATGCATGATCAATTACATAATACTCCCAGAATGCTCAGCTTTCAAGGTTGATGTGTCCATTCACCTTTAACTTCTACCATACCGTTAAATAATTCATAATGCCTTGCCTGCTCTTAGACCTTGACACTTTGTTTTAAAATATTCACTAGATGAATTCAATTATAAAACTCTTACATTTAGAGGTCATTGCAAGGATGCAATATATAACTCTCTATATAAAAGTTATATATAAACTCTATATATAACTCTAAATATAAAAGCCAATTCTAAACAGGAGATTTTGAAAAACAAACAAAGATGAGATTTCCTACTGGCTGTGGTAAACACTTCATGGAAAAGGAACCAGTGAATATGTCTATTTGGCTGTCACGAATGCACCTCAGTATACTGATTAGTGCATGATTTCTACATCTTATTGTGATGAATAGAAAAGAATATTCTTCTTACAACACTGAAAAGAGTACATGCATCTTCTGTAGGACCATGGATCTGTTGTGCCTCATCAGAGGAGGGGGAGCGTTCACCGTTTGATACCACTTTCGCTTTTGGGGAAATAAGCAGAAAGATTGCATAGACGCTGGGAACAGGTCTTATCCTTCATGTTTAATAAAGCCTATTTAATAAAGAATAATGGGACTTATTAAGCAATAAGGAAGCTTATTGTATTGAAAAAGGGGAGTTGAAAAGTAGAAAGACATCTTACAACACTTAAAGAAGTATTTCTTCTCTGCTAAGCTGGCGTGCCCTAGGACAGCAGCCTCCGTGACCATTAATATGTGAAAATGGGGCTACGGTGTGCCAAATGTGGAGAAGTAGCAAATTTTATTCAATAGTTTTATCGATTTATGTATTCATTTTTTGAAATGGTAACAACCTACTATGTTATTGATTTATATCATTTTTGTAACTTTCTGATATAGTTAAAAAGTTTATTCATTTTTAAATAATTTATTTTATTTTTTCAGTGTTCCAAGATTCATTGTTTATGCACCACATCCAGTGCTCCATGCAATACTTGTCAGCCTTAATATTCATTAAAAATATGTATTGGGGCGCCTGGGTGGCTCAGTTGGTTAGACGACTGCCTTCGGCTCAGGTCATGATCCTGGAGATCCAGGATCGAGTCCCACATCAGGCTCCCTGCTCAGCCGGAAGCCTGTTTCTCCCTCTCTCACTCCCCCCTGCTTGTGTTCCCTCTCTGGCTGTGTTTCTTTCTGTCAAATAAATAAAATCTTTAAAAAAAAATGTATTAAAACCTTCTATTAGAGAGAGAGGGTAGTGGCACTATCTGCCACTAAGTTGGACCCTTCAAGATGGTTAATCAGTTAATTCTTGGAGGTGGTGAAGTAGGAGGATCCTGAGCTCACATCTTCCCATGGACACACCAAGGCTACAATGATAAGGGAAATCTGTATTCTTCTTCTTCTTTTTTTTTTTTTTTAAGATTTTATTTATTTTTTTGACAGAGAGAAACACAGCTAGAGAGGGAACACAGGCAGGGGGGGATGAGAGAGGGAGAAGTAGGCTTCCTGAGCCTTGATCCCAGGATTCCAGGATCATAACCTGAGCCGAAGGCAGAGGCTTAATGACTGGGCCACCCAGGTGCCCAGAAATCCGTGTTCTAAGGTGGCCAACCAATCCAGCAGGGGAATCCCAATCCTGGCCCCGGAGCCATTCCAGGTTTTCCCTCCTGCCCTGGCGGCCAAGGGGCACAGGAGTGGCACAGCCACGGAAGTAAAAGTGTATAAACTACCCCCTTTCTTTGTGCTAGGGCTCAGACCTTGGGAGATCACTCTCCTCCGAGCCTGCCAGTGTGAAATAAACCTTCGATTCTCCAAGGTCTGCGAGCGGCACTTGGCTCTTCCTCCAGGATCCAGTCCAGGTTCCGTAACACAACCACATATAGCACAATTTTGTCTGAGAAGGACCTGAAGACTAGCAGAACAGCTCTTCCACAGTCAAAGATATAAAGAAAAAGCCACATGGAGAAGAGTTGAAAGGGTCAGGGACAAGATCTGATCAGGACTCACCTGCAAGGCAAGGTGATCTACAAGTGGAGGGGAAATTTGTAGGTCTAGAAATTACCCCTGGGGAGCAAGGGATTCAAGCCCCACATGGGGCATTATCCCCCTTGCCTGGGGCCTACCCTGGGAAGACCGGCTCTCACAGTGTCCAGCTTTGAAAATCAGTGGAGCTCACCTCCAGGAGAGCCAGAGGGCTGGAGGAAATGGAGACTGCTTTTAAAGGGCTTGCACACAAACTCACTCGCTCCAAGACCCAGCACAGAGGCAGTGGGTTCCAAAGTGCCTGGGCCATGTGCGAAGGAGATTTCTTGACTAACTTCAGGGCATGTGATGGAAGGCAGGGATCTATAGGAACTTTCTTTGGGAACAGAAGTTCTCAGCCTTTTCTCTTGCCTTCCTTTTGTCTAGCTGGCCTGATGCACTGATGGGTACCAGTTCTGACTCTCTCCATCTACCTTGCTAGCACCAGCCATCTGGCCCAGTCATTGCCCTGTGGACTTGCCCCACCCAATCTGCCCCTCCTGGTAGAAGCTCCTCTAAATCATCTCGACTGAGATCAGTGTCCCTCCAAAGCGGCTCCTGCCCTGCGATGGAAAGATGTCAGCATCACTCACTATCAGGGAAATGCAATCACAACTATGATGAGCTATCCCTACACCTGTCAGAAGGGCTCATAGCGAAAATACAAGGAGCAAGTGTTGGCGAGGATGTGGAGGAAAGGGAACCCCACTGCACTGCTGGTAAACTGGAGCAGCCACTCTGGAAAGTAGTATGGAAATGCCTCAAAAAATTAAAAATAGAGAAGCCATACAAACCAGCAATTCCACCTCTGGATATTTGTCCCAAGAAAAGGCAAATGAAACCGCAATCTTGAAAAGATATATGCCCCCTTGTGTTCACCGCAGCATTATTTACAATAGCCAAGACATAGAAGCAGCCTACGTGTCCATCCACAGATGAATGGGTGATGAAGCTGTGGTATAGACACAATGGAATAGTACCCAGTCATCAAAGACAATGAAATCTGGCCATATGAGACAACGTGGATGGACCTGGAGGGTATTACACTAAGTGAAATAAGTCAGATAGATAAAGACAAGTAATGTAAGATTTCCCATATATGTGGAATCTAAAAACAAACAAAACAAGGCAAACAGACATATAAATACAGAGAACAAAGTGGTGGTTGCTAGAAGGGAGTCGGCTGGGGAGATGAGTGAAGTAGGTGAAGGAGATTAAGAGGTACAGTTATAAAACAAGTCATGGTGATATAAAATATAGTAGAGGGAAGATAGTCAATAATATTGTGATTACTCAGTATGGTGATAGTAACCATACTTACCGTAGTGAGCATTTTGTAATGTATATAAATGTCAAGTCACTATGATATACACCTGGAATATAATATTGTATGTCAACTATACTTCAGTAAAAATATAAAATAAAGTGAGAATGATAACTTCAAAAAAAGTTACTTGTTTTTTTTTTTAGATTTTATTTTTTTAATTTATTTGACACAGAAGGAGAGATAGTGAGAGAGAGAGCACAAACAAGGGGAGCGGCAGGCTGGCAGAGGAGAGGGAGAAGCAGTCTCCCCAATGAGCAAGGAGCCTGACGTGGGCCTTGATCCCAGGAACCTGGGATCATGGCCTGAGCTAAAGGCAACCATTTAACCAATGAGCCATCCAGGTGCCCCCAAATGTTACTTGTATGTTATGTGAATTTCATCTCAATCAAAATACACACACACACACACACACACACACACACACATACACACACGAAAGGTGTTAGGACTCAGGGCTAGGGAGATAAAAGAATCGACTAGGTTTGGAGCACCAAGTTAGGTATCAGGTATAGACAGATGAGAGGAATAGACATGTGTTCTATCTTTGTGGATCTTTAATCTAGTAGGGAATCAACACACAGATAAAAGAAAATGTGAAAATAAAAGGAAATACACAAGATAAGTGCAATAGAAATAGGTGTGGGGGAAATAGGTGGGCAGGGGAATTTTCTCTGAAGAGGTAACGATGAGGTGATAGGATGAGAATGAAAAAGAGTCAGTTATAAGGGAAGCCAGGAAGAAGGCAGCCTGGGCAACAGCCCTCAAAGGGAATGTGCGTTGAAATAGACTGCTGAGCATGAACAGGAAAGTGACCATGGCCGAGGGTCCACAAGATGAGAAGTGCAGTGGGTTAGTGATCGCTGGGAAAGACGATGAAGTGTGAGGCCCTTGTGTATGGAGAAGGCGTAGAGTCTCACGAAAGCAGAGAAGACGGTTTATGCTGGGGTCCTCATTTATCTTACTTTCAGCCATGTTCCAGAAAGGATTTAGATGACTAATTTACAACACATTTGAAAGTAAAGAATGAATAACTGAAGAAATTGAGGTGAAAGGGAAATCCACAGTGGAAAAACAAGATTCAGATGAAATAAAGTTTTGACCATAGGCCCCAGATTTGGCTCTAAGCTTTCTAACTGCCAACACAGATAGGAAAATAGAATCAAGTGGCTTGAGACACTGAATCTCAGGGGGAATGTGTGGATGGGAGCAAAGAAAAAGAGCTGCAGAGCTATTCACCCTGTCATGAAGTCGACGGCAGAAAATTAAAATAATGAACAAACAAAAAATACTACCTGGAGCTGTAGGAATGGTTTCCTCATAGGTTTTCAAAATCATCTGTAAACAGTATTGAATAAAGCTTGTTAATTTCCCTAAAAATTTCCACTGGCTACAGAATGTCTACAGCCCTCTTGCTGATGTCTAAGATGTCATTTCTCTGTCAGAGAGGAACTTCGGAAGCTTAAGTGTCCAAACATAGGGTATCCAAGTGGTGTGGTGGGAGCGGGGGTGAACTCCGAGGCAGAGGCGGCTGTAGAAAGTTCTGTTTCTGGCTGGAGCCTTCAAAGGCCACACTTTGAGCAGCCCGGGGGGAAGGTGCCATCTGGCAAGTTAGATGAGGCTAATGTTCCCCAAACCTCCTTGTGGCTACTAGACGTGGCCCCCAGGCCTCCCCGCTTTCTCCGTGTGGGGCATGTGTGTGCAGGCAAGTGTGTGTTTAAGTGCACCGTGGAACAGTGTTCAGGGGCTTTGAATGGCTGGGCAGACCCAAGCCTCAAGGTGGAAGGCACACTGGGACATACGGAGCCCCTTAAGACACCTGACGACACTGTGTCGTTCTCTCGTTTCTGACATGTGGCCCCGGGATTCTTCACGTGGACATGTTTGACCAAGTGCCAAAAACTTTTCTAAACAACTAGTATCACCTTCTTTTTACCAACTCGGCGGGGAAACCAGTAAGAAAGGGAAACCTTAGTTTCTATTAGATGAGCTAACGCTGAGCACAGCCGTGGCTTCTGAAGTCCCCCCCACTAAGTTCTGTCCCCTGGGCCTTTGTCTATCACTGCCCTCCTTTCCCTCCTTTCCTGTTGTTCTGTTTGAAACTGCCAGAAACTTCCCTCCTCTGTACTCCCATCCCAAACCAGAAGCTCTCTGCTTTCCCCTCAGTCTCCAGCCCTGACCTGATACCTGCAGGTCAGCCTCTGGCACAGTGGGTTTGGGGGAAGGGGGGCAGTGGTGACTTCAGCATGGTCTCCCTATGTGGGATAGAAGGGAGGAAGGAAGGAAGAAAGAGGAGCAGCAGGAAAGAGAGAAGGATAATCTCTATGGTGTGGAAAGCAGAATAAAAGAATGGTAACAGTTTGGTCCAGATTCAAATGTGTAATCACTAGCTCTGGGAGACTTTGCTCAAGTTACTTAACTGATGTGAACTTTAATTTCTTCATCTATTAAAAAGAAAAAAAAAAGAGGAAGAGGAGGCCCAGTCAGTTAAGTGTCAGACTCTTGATTTCAGGGTCAGGGTCATGGGATCCAGCCCCAGGTCAGGCTCCACACTCAGCAGGGAGTCCGCTGGAGATTCTATTTCCTGCCCCCCAGGTTTTCTCTAAAACAAACAAATAAATCTTTAAAAAAAGAGAGAGAGAGAGGAAGATAATAATTTTGATTCCTTCCTCACAGAGCTCTTCTGAGGATTAAATGACACACCATATGGAATGGGGATAGGATGTTCATTGGAAAATAATCTGTTCCATTAATGGCACCTGAAGAAAAATGGGAAATCATTCCCTCCTACCCGGACACCACCCATCTGTGTCCTTTCCCAGCACCTCCCTATTGTCGTGAGTGGCAGTGTGTGAGAATGGGAGGGGCAGCGAGAACAGCAGGAAGAGGTAGGTAAGTCTATCCCCACTACTTCTGTAACCCCCCCACTCCCCACCCCAGCATCCAGCTCCCTTCTCAGGCTCCAAATTTCTGCCCTTGTTCTGAGTTTCTCTCCCCTATCACCTGTGGGTTTGCCCTCACTCACCAACCCCAGGGACTGCTGAGTCCCATTCCTCAGTCTCTTCAGGATGCTCTCAAACCCTGTACCAACCTCCCCACCCTCACCCCCGCTTCCTGGTCCTCACCACCTGACTGGCGGGGGCAGTGGAGTCAAGCTGCTTTGGTTCAGCTTCTATGTAGTGGGCGCCCTGCCCTGGCCTCTGGGCAAGTTGGATTCCATTTCTCATACCAGTGGCATCCCGGATGATATCTGGGCTCTACTGTGAGGACTGCGTGCCTTATAGATTGCAGCCCTAACCAAAAGCCTACACTGTTTCTATGCAAAGAAGGACTGAGCACCAAACAATGGACTTATAAGCATATCTTCAAAAACACACCTCCTTCCTGCCCTGGGAATGTCCCTGGCATTTTTTTTTTTTTTTTAAACAATGATGTTGTATCACGGTTTACAGAGTATTTTCATACCCATGTTCTCATCTGACATTTCTGGACAGGCAGAAGGTCAAACTATGAAAGTAAAATTATGTAATTTAGTGAAACAAACTGTTTGCTGACATAGTGTTTTTGTTAGAGATCCTGTCTAAGCAACTTCCGTAAATGTATTTTGTAATTGGTTATTTATTAGCTATAAATTGAGATGTCATCGCCTTTAATTTCTCAAAGTTTCTCTTCTTTCATCTCTACATGCATACAAAAATAAATACATGTTTAATTCCAGAGATCAACAAGGTTGTAAGCGTATGAAAACACCGGTATATGGCTTCTTCTGTCTTCTGAACGACAACAAAATCACACACATCTTTTATTGTCGTGTGACCTTTAAACATTGCCCTGTCTGCACCTCAATTTCTACAGTGGGAGATAAAAAGTTCAGACTATATGTGGAGGCTCTGTGGAGTAGAGCGTGAACGCTAGACAAAGGAGTCGGCCAGGACCCGCCCTTTGGTGCTGTTCCACTTTCTCCTACTTCTGGGAATTTGGAGAAAAAAATCACTTAAACATTCTGGGCCTCAGTTTCCTCCTTTACAAAATGAGTCATCTCCACTTGATGCTCTTAAGTGTCCCCTGTCCTGCGAGCTTCTGCGCCTGCGCTGGTCCACCTACCTTTCTAACCTCCTGACGGAGTTGCCACTTCACTTGCCAACAGGGGCTGCTCATACTCTCCTCATCGTCCGGGTCCCACGGGATAGCGTCTTCCTTTAAGAAGCAAGCAATTCCACTTTGGAAGTACTTGTCCTGTGTCTGGGTGAAGACGGAGAAGAACACAGTATTATTAGTATTATGCACAGGAGCTTTTTAGTTTTGTTCACATACAAGTTAAAGCAACGGGAACTGATGGATGACAGGTTCAAAGATGTCTTGGCACCTGAGATAAGCTCATGGCTGGAAATAGAAGTAAGCATGCTGGCTGTCCTCTGTCTGGCGAATACAAGGAAGCAGCTGGATATGGTGGAAAGGTTACAGGTGGGGGCCAGACATCGTGGGTTACAATGCCCTTCACTGCCCCAGTGTGTCCCTTAACAGATGGCTTCTTCTCTTCTGTGTCTTTTTCATTTGATTTTTGAGCTGCTTCATTGTGGTGATCTTTCAGGTCCTTTCCAGCTCTGGACGGTGAGGAGCCCATTCTAAAGATGGGAAACCACTAGGTACAAAGTAGGTAATAGAGGGGCACCTGGAAAGCTCAGTCTGTTAAGCAGCTGACTCCTGATTTCAGCTCAGGTCATGATCTCGAGGTAGTGAGATCAAGCCCTGCGTTGGGCTCTGGGCTCAGGATGGAACCTGCTTAAGATTCTCTCCCTTTCCCTCTGCCCCTCCCACTCAAGTTCTCTCTCTCTCTCTCTCTCTCAAAAAAAAAAAAAAGTGGGCAATAGAATCCATTTAAATTCTAGGATCCTAAATAAAAAATTAAATAAAACCTTCAGGGCCTTTTGGAGTGCAGGTAATGTTTTTTTCTTGATCTGAGCTTCTGGTATTGAATAAATTCTAGTTACTGTTGTGATTTCTACTCCAAAGGAGTAGAAATATTTCCACTGGAAATCTTAACGTCGTTTTATTAAATGTCCACACTAGTTAGGGATTTATCTACGGATAATTAAAAACACCATTTTTGCCCCTCCTTCCGATTGAGAGCAAACATTTATAATGGTCAAGTAATTGTCAACAAAGTCCTAGCTTGCTATTAAACACACACACACACACACACACACACACACACACACACACACATGCAGGTGTGCAGGCAAAGACAAATGCACACACGCACACATCCCAAATCCCGCAGCACATTCCAGGCTGATAACTGGTTAATTTGACAAAGAAAAACGGGATGTCCATTCAAAGTCAGACCTTGGGTTTTTTCTTTTTTCCTGTTTTTGTTTTTAACAATGGGGATTGAGGAGATGTTATTTCCCTGTTCAAACCTGAATTGCCTTTCTCTGGAGAAATAAATGGGGAAATGGCCATTTTTTTTCTGTTATTTGAACTTAGGGGACTCCAAAACTTGAAGGAAAGATCAAACTTAATGAGGCTCCTTCCTATAAAAAATACAATCTCATTTCAAATCAAAATAACTTGTTTATGAGAGGTCCCAGCCAGCATCACATTGTTCTTTGCCCAGCCATGTGCCCTTCAGACATTTGATCAAGCTCCCTCAAGTGCGAAAGCACACACCTGAGTTGATGAATTCCTTCCACATACTCTGGCATAGAACATTCATTTACTTTTAAATAAATGTTTACTTTCTTTCTTCCTGTCTTTAATTACAGAAGTCAATCATTTGACCTAGTAAATGTACTAGGGGTGACAGCTGGGACCACCTGAGTCGTGTGGAGTTAGACTACATTTCTTTGCCCCCACCCCACTCACCCATGCTCTTCTCCTATAGAAATCTATTTGCATTTCCGATATATGTGGGAGCTAAAAAGCATTTCCTAGGAAAGAACTCGATTAGGTATGTTTTAGATATATGAGAACATATTCAACAACTATGGGTGGGGAGGAGGAGGAGTTGGATTCAGTCCAAGGCCCAGAGAGTAGTTCCAGGAAGAGCAACTTAGTTACATTGGACCCTGTCCATGGACAATCAGCAGGGCTGTTCTCCGGCCAGACATCAGTTTGATGACACTGAGTAAACAGGCTCACAAACTCCTATAACTTGTTGAGATGAAAAGATGTGCATGACACAGAGAGGAGGGCAATGAATTTTTTTTATAAAGATTTTATTTATTTGACAGGGAGAAACACAGCCAGAGAGGGAACACAAGCAGGGGAGTGAGAGAGGGAGAAGCAGGCTTCCCGCCGAGCAGGCAGCCCGATGTGGGGCTCGATCCCGGGTCTCCGGGATCATGACCTGAGCCGAACGCAGTTGCTTAACCAACTGAGCCACCCAGGCGCCCCGGCAATGTATTTTCTTACTTCACAGCAGCTGGACGCTCTCTCAGTGTGAAAGGATGAAGAGCAGGAGAAGCTAGGCCGGGGCAGGAGGAGGCAGAGCTGAGAGCCGTCTGGGCACTGTGCAGTCATGGTAGCTGGCAGCCTCCTGGGGACCGGAGAGGAGCCTGAGGGACAGAAATGCAGCAGGACCCAGCCCAGGCCAGAACCAGCTGCAGCCAAATACCCTCTGGGATTTTCCAGAAACACCTCTAGGAGGTGGGAGGGAGAACCCTGAAAATTGAGTAAGATCCAAGGCCTCCATGAGAGGGAACCTGACAAGCTAAATGTGACTCCACTGTTGACCCAAATTCAGTGAAGCCTAGAAACATTGGTGGTATGTAGGCAAACTGCCAAACACAGAAAAAAGTGAAGAACGCTTTTCTAAATGATAAATAAACAAAAAACCCTACTAAAATCAACCTGATCCTGTTTCTTAATTAACCTCTAGATGATCTCTCTTGTTTTCAGGTTGTATGTGGGCAATTGTGTGTATGGTTGTTTTCTCTTAAGACTGTGTAAGAATGTCACTTTTTCTAAGCCTACATAAAAATCGTATATAGATAGCATAGATATTTTTTTATGGCATTCACTGTAGAAAATGTAGAAAATATAGAAAAATAAAAAGGAAAAAAGACATCCTTAATCATACCATCTAGAGATCACAATGATCAACGTCTTCATATTTCACCTTCTAGACGTTTTATGCATGAATACTGATTCCCAAGCAATTGAAACCCAGAGGGAAAACCCCGACCTTCCTCCCCATCCCCACATGTTTCTTGCATTATCATATTTGGCAGTTTCTTCTACAGACTTTGGCCAGTGCTGGTGACTAGGTTCATGAGCGAGGGGGTGCTATGGTCATTTCAAGAATGATTCACAATGATTAATGTGATGAGTCCCTCTCTTTCCTCTCCCCCCATCCTTCCCACTTCAAAGAATGAATTTCTTGAAGCATACTTCAGACTGGAGCTATTCTCTCATTAACCACATCTGGGTGTTGGAGGCCAGAGGGATGTGTGCGCTATTTTCATTTGCACGCCACTCACAGAGCCTCTGGACAAACTGCCTGCTCTCGGTGCCTGCCCACCCAGGTGGTTTCCGCCATGACCATTGTTGGTGCCATCACAAACATAGTGATTATCTAGGCCAAGGCCAACAGGTCCTTGGCTAGGTTTCTGGTCTGCAGGTTTGACTTCTTTGCCAGCTGGCTCAGAGACTTCAAGGTGGCGAACACTGACTGTCTGCTGCCCTGACATGAGTTTCTGAGAATTAATTTCTGCAAACCACAAGCAGCATAAAGAACCATTTATGGAGATTGGTGGCTAAGCGTCCCTTCTTTTTGTCCTTCCCACCACAGTGATAGGTAGTCAGTCCCCTTGTCACGAAATGTTCTCAGAGAGACATAAACTTTAGAGGCTAAGCCCATATTTAGTGTTCGGACTTGCTAGTCTACAGGCTTCTTTATGCTTATTTGTGAAGGTCTGATCAATCCTACTTAGGCCACATTCTCTATAATCTTTGCTCAGTCTAACTTCTGGAAATTTCCATCAACCAAAGTGGAATCTGTGATCCGTTGAAGGAAATTAATTCTTAACATTAAATATCCTTTTCCAAATTTTACACAATCAAAGAGACTCAGATTCATTTTTCCTTGCAAGCATTCCTGATAAAGAAGGTGAGGACTCCAGGAGACCTATAATGGCTGCAGTATATGGAGCACCCATTTAATGCCAAGGCTCAAAATTGGGCTTTCCCTTTAACCTGTTTTATCATGTTGGGCAAATCACCTAACTCCCTGGCCTTATCCCATCTGTAAAATGGGGTAATTCTACTTATAAGATCATTATGAGGATCAAATAGAGCAATGTTTTGCCAAGTTTCTGGAACACAATATTGGTTCAAGGTCTGTTACTTCTCCTCCCTTCCTGGCACTCTCCATGAATTCTTCCGTATGTCTATACATACATGTGTCCATATATAACTATGAAATCAAGAAAAATATACGCATGTGGGGATGTTAAGCTGCATTAAAAATTTCCATTTTTATGGTTGAATTAAAAAACACTTGATCACATACACGGAGAAGTGCATGAGTCTGTTCAGTCAAGAACTAGTTAATTCAGTCTTAAAATTCGGCCAATTTGTAATGTCAGCAAACTGAGGGAATGACTTGCGTAATAGAGACAGACTCATCCTGTTTATCGTAAAAAGTTAACAAAAGTTAGGACATGCTAGCTCCAAACTCAAAAACACAGCTGTATTCCAGCGTCTCAGGTAGCCTTAGAACTAGAGGCATGTTTAGAGTCACACAGATGTTTTAGTTACAAATATCCAAGCTCTTCTGAATGTACCCTAGAGCAAAGCTGACTTTACAGGTCATCTAAGGTAACCCCTCATTTTCATAATTACTTGCAAATCAAACAAGAGGCTACTTCATCCAAATCCAAAGGAAAAATGTGCAACTATTTGAGATAACCAAACATATACTCCACAGGGTATACAAACTGCATTTCCTTACAAGATACTCACTCTATGGTACTTGGATAGCTTATATTTTTTGGAGACCCTTCCACTTGCATTTCCTAGCCACCTGGCAGATACAATGCTGCTTTATTATGATTTGGCAGGATGCAGGGGGCCTCAGTGGGTGCAAATATGTTAACTCCATGGACACCCTGTTGTGGAGGGAGGAGTGTTATTTCGGTGCCCGAAGACCTGAGTTCAGCTCCACTTCCAAAGTCCCATCTGAACTTAGCTATGTCATTTTGTCTGGGGGTCTCTAGTCTCCTCATCTATAAAACGGGCTCTGTCCAAATTTCCTTCCAGATCACAGTTCTCCACTATATAATACACAATCAGTCAAAACATACATTAGAAATCCAAAGCTGGCTTGGTTTATTTTCAGCAATTTTGCATTCACAGTTCCAAAAGTTCTATATAGTTGAGAAATGCAAGAACTAAGACGGCACTAAGTTGTCTGTTTGATCTTTTTTTTCCTCTGTCAAATGTACCTGCATTCACATTTGGGCCACCCACAGCCACAGAACAATCGTTTTCTTTTAAATTATTTTATCATGCACATAAAATGCAGAGTCTATATGGTAACAGATGTTATCCCGGACTTCACGCCTGACACGTCAGCGGCTAGGGAGCAGATGGATGCCAGTCCCTCACACCTTCACTATTGTCCACAGAAATGCCACAGATTCAAACCAAAACATGTTTCAAAGATTGGACTTACCCCACCCCGAGTCTTGGAGTTAAAACATAAGCCTGATGACATATCAAGACTTGGTGCCGATTTTAGTTCAATTGCTAGTATTATAAAATGCACAAACTGATGAAGAGGAAAGAAAACAAACACGTTAGGAGTTTTGTTTTCGCATCTGCTAGGAACTACTAGAACCAGTTCTTGAACTGCACTGTGTACAGTCCTTTCAACTTATACTTTTGCAAGATCCTTGCTCTGTAATCACATGCCTTAGCAGTTAGGGTCTGCAGGCAGAGAGAGGGATTTTTTTTTTTTCCCCTGTAAAGTCTTCCCAGAAGAGGAAACAGAGGCAGTTACCCCGGGAGGGGGCAAGAACCTGTCAGGGACCGTGTGCATGGTACTGACCTGCTTCAGCTCCCTGGTGAAGTACATGTAAGTCACAGCCACACAGAGGGCCTGCAGGAGCACGGTGAAAATCAGGATCAGCACGCAGGTCTGCCCGGGACTGGGCCCCCCCGGGACCTGCATCTCGCCGCGACCCTGTCCAAGTCTCACTGTGACAAAGCCAGCCGGGCAGCAAGCAGGTTACTGCTGTCAAACCAACCGTCAAGGGTGGAGCTCTTCTTGGGTTTCATTTACTTAAAAACGGAATCAAAGTGAAACTGAAAACAGCAGGGGGGGAGAGGTGAATTCCGGGAAGCTCTCTCTGTTCTGTAGGAATGTCAGGGACCCAGGAGGAAAACATATCACAATTGTTCTCATAACTGGCAGAGCTGTGTGTTAGGGCAAACAGCTGCTTCCCCAGTGCTCGGGACCCTTTGGGACCTGTGGTGGTGGCTTTGCCCAGGGACTGTGCGCATTCCTAGGCTCCCATGCTGCGTCTCATGGCAACAGCCTGTCCCCTGGGGGCAAGACCACAGATCTGACCGTCAGCTGGGGCCACCCTAGGCTGGAGATGTAGGCTGCATCAGGAGAAGCTTCCTTTGTCATCTCTCCAAGGTCATTTGGTGGTCCCGGGCAGCAGTTCAGCGACCCCGCTGGTCTGGCTGGGAGGCCGTGCGGTGTGGGGGTTAGCCAACAACCTCAGGGGCTCAGACTGCCTGCAGGCAGATGTTGGCCCTGCTGCTTTCTGATGTGAAATCCTACCTGGGTTTTTAAGGGCTTTGTCCTTAAACTTCAGCATCCATGAAGTGGGGATGGTAGTAGCACCGACCCCCAGTGTATACTTGGTGGAGGAAGTGAATTATTCGTGCCTGGCTTCCTGGGAATGCTTGGCCAATATAGCCCATAACCTTTCTAGCTACAGACATGGAGAGTGGAGTGGACCAGAGGATGGAGCAAGGCGGGCTCACCGACTTAAAAATTAAGTCCCATTTAGTCCAAAGTGAGATTTTATTGACAGTGAGATATGGAATTCCAGAAAATGTCACCCAGAAAGACCAAAGAAATGTACCTGAGTGGTTTAGACAGGCTATATTCATGCCCAAGGATTAACGAGGTAAGAAATGCACAGCATTCATCATGGTCTCTGGCACCCTAACCCCAATTATATACATACATTTGCTTTTCCATCTTCATCTAGGTTGTTATTCACACACATTAAAATTCATCAATTTCAAAGGTACGGTATACCTTGGTAATTGTATATAAGGTGTAACCACCACCACGATCTAGTTATAGAATGGCTATCTTGCTTTAAAACTTTCTTCAGGGGTGCCCGGGTGGCTCAGTCGGTTAAGGATCTGCCTTCGGCTCAGGTCATGATCTTGGGGGCTTGGGATCGAGTCCCACATCAGGCTCCTGCTCAATGGGGAGTCTCCTTTGCCTTCTCCCTCTGCTGTCCTCCCTGCTTGTGCTTTCTCTGTCTCTCTCAAATAAATAAAGTCTAGAAAAATAATATTAAAATAAAAAAATAAATAAAAACTGTTTTCATCCTCCTCTACCTGAGTTTGGTGTTGAGACACTTCATTGAGTCCTGTGGCTGTCTCTAATATTGACTGTCCCAATGATTTTAGTTAAGTTACCTCTTTGGATGTGCTTCTGCTGTTATAAAATGAAGAATGTTGAAACAGACTTATTACTAGGGGCTCTCCCGGTACATTCAGAAAACAAGGAGGTGGGGGCCTGCGGGCAGGAATCTCAGCTTAGCCTCTCAGTTCATGAGAGCACATGGATGTGACAGCTCTAGTGGGTAAAAGCCTGTGGTCCCTTGAGATAGACTAGGCTTCCATTTACTCTCTTGTACTGTATAACTTTTTCTTTCTTTCATTTTTTTTGAAGATTTTATCTATTTATTTGACAGAGAGAAACACAGCTAGAGAGGGAACACAAGCAGGAGGAATGAGAGAGGGAGAAACAGGCCCCCTGCTGAGCAGGAAGCCCCATGTGGGGCTCGATCCAGGGACTCTGGGATCATGAACTGAGCCAAAGGCAGACGCTTAACAACTGAGCCACCCAGGCGCCCCCTGTGTAACCTTTTCTAAGCACCTGTTTCTTCATCTACAATATCAGACTCTTTTTTTTAATTGATATATAACTGACACGTAACTTTGTATTAATTTCAGGTGGACAACATAATTTCATATGTTTGCAGATATTGATATTATTATCTGTATATATTGTAAAATAATCACCGCAAGAGGCCTAGTTACAAGTTCCTCACCATGCATAAGTACAAAATTTTTTCATGTGATGAGAACTTTTATCAGAGACTCTCTTAGAATTTGCAAATATACAGTATAGTATTACTAACTATAGTCACCATGCTGTACATCATAGTCCCAGGACTGACTTGTCTTATAACTGAAAGTTTGTATCTTTTGACCACCTTCACCCATTTTCCCCACCCTCCCTCTGGCAACCACAACCACCAATCTGTAACCTCCATCTATGAGTTCAGGTTTTTCTTGTTTTTTTGTTTTGTTTGTTTTGCTTTGTTTTTGAGATTGCACATATGAGAGAGCTCATATAGTATTTGTCTTTCTCTGACTTATTTCACTTAGCATAATACTTTCCAGGTCCATCTGTGTTATCACAAATGGCAAGTTTTCCTTCCTTTTTTTAGGTGCATAATATTCCACTGTGTGTATATACCACCTTTTCTTCTTTTATCCGTTGATGGATACTTAGGTTGTTTTGCTATCTTGGCTATTATAAATAATGCTGCAGCGACCATGGAGGTACGTGTTTCTTTCAAGAGAGTGATTTTGTTTCCTTCGGATAAGTGCCCAGAAGTGTGATTGATGGATCATATGGTAATTCTGTTTTTAATTTTTTGAGGAAACTCCACACTCTTTCCACAGTGGTTCCACCAATTCACATTCCCATCAGCAACGCACAGATGTTCCCTTTTCTCCTCAGCCTTGTCAACACTGGTTGTCTCTTGTCTTTTTGGTACTAGCAATTTGGACAGGTGTGAGGTGATGTCTCACTGTGTGTTTGATTTACATTTCCCTCATGATGAATGATTAGCACATTTTCTTTTTTTCTAAAGATTTTATTTATTTATTTGACAGAGAGATACACAGCGAGAGAGGGAACACAAGCAGAGAGACTGAGAGAAGGAGAAGCAGGCTTCCTGCCAAGCAGGGAGCCCAATGTGGGGCTCGATCCTGGGTCTCCAGGATCATGACCTGAGCCGAAGGTGGTTGCTTAACCAACTGAGCCACCCAGGTGCCCGATTAGCACATTTTCATGTACCTGTTGATCAACTGTATGCCTTCTTTGGAAAAATGTCTATTCGTATCCTCTGCCCAGTTTTTGATCAGATTTTTTGTTGTTGTTGTATGAGTTCCTTATATATTTTGGATATTAACCCCTTACCAGGTATATGATTTGCAAATATTTTCTCTCATTCCAGATGTTGCTTTTTCATTTTGTTGATGGTTCCCTATGCTGTACCTGAGTTGGGTGCATGTTAGCTACTCTCCCAGAAATCTCACATCACATCATAATGAAAGTAAGGCTCAGATTCATTTCTTCTACACATGGAGCTCTCACTAAGCAAACATTTATTAGCATACTGAAACAACCAGATCACCTGCCTTGCAGCTTCATGAAGTCCCAGTTGTTTGTTGTTTTGAGATGAGCAGTTCTCAGATTTTTTTGCCCATTGAAGTCACCTGAGGAGATTTAGATCCGATCCCTGGGTCTCACCCCAGAGACTCTGAGGTAAGAGGCTGGGGTGTACCCTGGGCATGAGAGGGTTTTTAATCTCCCCCAGATAATTCCAATCTGCAGCCAGAGTTGAGAACAACCAACCCCTAAAAATTTTTAGATGCTCAGACTATCACCTTACACAAAAGCTTCATTGAAGACAGAAGTGACCGGATTTCCTTGACTCTTAGTTCACAAACCAGGCAATCAGAATCCTCTTAATTCACAGATGGATGTAGAACAGCTTAGGAAACCTGAAATATCAATCATGTCAACAGACACCGGGTCTAATATTCATTATTAATAGGTCACTTCTTCTACCAATGAAAACCAATTTCTGACTTTCATTATGCCAATTAGCAGAGCTTATGGTGTGGGTGTGGCATGAACAATAGGAAGTAGGATAGCTCGGAGGGCAACTCTGCAATGAGAATGACAGAGACCACCCGTGGGCGTCACTTCATAAGAGTTCAGTACCTAAAGGATAATTTAAACTAGTATGTTTTATTTTTTATTTTTTTCTTAAAGATGTATTTATTGGGCGCCTGGGTGGCTCAGCGGGTTAAAGCCTCTGCCTTCGGCTCAGGTCATGATCTCAGGGTCCTGGGATCGAGGCCCACATCGGGCTCTCTGCTCAGCAGGGAGCCTGCTTCCTCCTCTCTCTCTGCCTGCCTCTCTACCCACTTGTGATCTCTGTCAAATAAAAATTAAAAAAAAATTAAAAAAAAAGATGTATTTATTTATTTGAGAGAGAGGGTGTGTGTGCAAGTGGGGGGAGGGGAAGAGAGAGAGAGACTCTCATGCAGACTCCTGCCTAGCTCAGAGCCCGGTGTAGGGTGAAGGTGTAGGGCTCCATCCCTCCACCCATGAGATCATGACCTGAGCTACTGAGCTATGACCAGGTGCCCCTTAACTAGTACATTTTATTTTATTTATTTTTTAAAGATTTTATGTATTTATTTGACAGAGAGAGACACACCTAGAGAGGGAACACAAGCAGGGGGAGTGAGAGAGGGAGAAGTAGGCTTCCTGCAGAGCAGGGAACCCAACTCAGGGCTCGATCCCAGGACCCTGGGATCATGACTGAGCCAAAGGCAGACGCTTAACAACTGAGCCACCCAGGCGCCCTTAACTAGTACATTTTAAAAATCACACTATGTTCATGGTTCTCAATGTTAGATGCATATTGGAATCACCTGGAAACTTTTAAAAACATCAAAGACTGAGTGCCACCCCATAACTTTTAAATCAGAAGTTCTAGAAGTAGGACCCAGACACGGGTATGTTTTTAAAGTTTCCTCAGGTGACTTACATGCAAGCATTCATTTGTGGTGAAGCCCTTTGAAGTAAATTATCGGCATCATAAAATGTGGTTAAACTAATATATTAGACATCACAACGAAGACTAGCAAAATCAAGTAGACAGTATCATCAATATTTACCTTTTATAGAATTTTTTATTAAAATTTCAGTACCAGCTCATAACTACTCACTCTAAGAATGCGTAAGTTTGCAATAGAACAAGAGCAAGATTTGAAGAAACACAACACTTAAGCACTGGAAACACACATTCCTGACTGAACCCCACCCTCTGTCAAACCCTGAATAATTTAATCTAATGATGAGTGTGTTCCAACTGCTAAGATGTCACACCAAAGAACCCAAACTGTTTTACTCTGGAATAAGGGTTGGTAAATATTTCCTGGAAAGGACTGGCTAGTAAATATTCTAATCTTTGGGATCTCAGCTACATGGTAACTACTACAGTTGTAGTAGAGAAGCAACCGGAGACACTATGTACCAGGGGTTTGTGCTCTAATGAAATTGCCCTCACCAAATCAAGAAGTGGCCAGATTTGTGCTGACAGCACAGCTCGCTCGCCCCCACCCTGGCGCAGGTCTCTGAGTATAGTCACCAGCAAGATCAGCAGCCCCTGCGAGCTTGTCAGAAGTGCACATTCTCAGACCCCCACCCTGGACCTCCGGAATTGGAAACTCTGGGGCTAACCCCCCACCCCCAAGTCCCTCCAGGTGATGCCAATGAGCACTAAAATCCAAGAACCATTGCTCTTGAATAGTCCTTCCATGTGCACAGGGATATCCTGTGCGGCTGTTTAAGTCTACCTCTGTGCATTCTTATTCAGTAGGTCTACCACAGGACCTAGGTCTCTCAGAATTTCAACAGAGTGGGGCTCAGATGTTAAGCATCTGCCTTTAGCTCAGGTCTCGATCCTGGAGTCCTGGGATCGAGCCCCGAATCAGGCTACCTGCTTAGTGGAAGCCTGTTTCTTCCTCTCACTCCCCCTGCTTGTGTTCCCTTTCTAGCTGTGTTTCTCTCTGTTAGATAAATAAATAAAATATTTTTTTTAAAAAATAATTTCAATAGAAGGACACCTGGGTGGCTCAAGTCTTTAAGCATCTGCCTTTAGCTCAGGTTACGATCCCAGGGTTCTGGGATCGTGTCCCGCATGAGGGTCCCTGTTCTGTGGGGAGTCTGCTTCTCCTTCCCTGCCCCTTGCACTCTCTCTCAAATAAATAAAATTTTAAAAATATTTTTCTAATTTTTTTAAAGATTTTATTTAT
>PITA01004428.1:83506-123939 GCA_004023965.1 Spilogale gracilis
GACGCCTGGGTGGCTCAGTTGGTTAAGCCACTGCCTTCGGCTCAGGTCATGATCCCGGAGACCCGGGATCGAGTCCCACATCGGGCTGCCTGCTCGGCGGGAAGCCTGCTTCTCCCTCTCTCACTCCCCCTGCTTGTGTTCCCTCTCTGGCTGTGTTTCTCTCTGTCAAATAAATAAAATCTTTAAAAAAAAAAAAAAAGATTTTATTTATTTATTTGACAGAGAGAAACACAGTGAGAGAGGGAACATAAGCAGGGGGAGTGAGAGAGGGAGAAGCAGGCTTCCCGCCGAGCAGGGAGCCCGATCTGGGGCTCGGTCCCGGGTCTCTGGGATCATGACCTGAGCCAAGGGCAGTCGCTCAATCAACTGAGCCACCCAGGCGCCCCCTGACCAGAGAACTCTTTTTCTACTGTAGGCTGCAACTTGGCTACAACAAGGCAAATTTCCAGGGTGACTCAGTTGTTAAGCGTCTGCTTTCGGCTCAGGTCATGATCTCAGGGTCCTGGGATAGAGCCCCACATCAAACCTCACATCGAGCCCTGTATCGAGCCCTGCATCAGGCCCTCTGCTGGGTGGAAAGCCTGCTTCTCTCTCTCCCACTTTTCCTGCCTGTGTTCCCTCCTGGGCTGTCTCTCTCTGTCAAATAAATACATAAAATCTTAAAAAAAAAAGAAAAAGAAAAAAGCAAATTTCCAGAGGAGAGCTCTTTACAATTTATAGAGTACTTTCCATCACATGTTATGTGTGACAGATGAACCCATGCCCAAATGTTCTGAGAAATATTCATTTCTTTATTGTGTCCATAATTAACCTCTTTATTCTCATGAGGGCATCATTCTGAGAAGCACTGGGGGCAGAATCTGCACGTTCATTCCTGTCTCACTTTGACCTCGGTGGTTTTCAACCTAACACGTATTAAAATCACCAGGAAGCCTGCTGAAGGCATGGCCTCCCGGGTCCCAGCTCGGATTAATGGAGTCTGCAGCTGTTCACCCCTGCCCCTCTGCCCCGTGGCCCAATCAGAGCCTGAAATAAGGCTGCATGAACGGAAATAAGGCTGCATGAACGAAAACAAGGGGACACAATGTGCAACCTTCCTCCACCTCTGGAGTCTGCGTACCCCTTACCGATCCTCACCTCTGCCCCACTTGCTCTCTTTCTCGCTCTCCTTCTTTCTATGATCCTCTCAAGATAAAGGGGGGGGGTGGAGTTTTCTTTAATTCATCCTAACCTATCCTCATCGTCTCATAGATCTCCCAGCCTGCCATAGGCAGAAGGGTTATTTTCTAAACTGCAAGAGAATTTATGTGATTCAAAATTTTACAGGGGCACCTGCGTGGCTCAGTTGGTTGGGTGACTGCCTTCGGCTCAGGTCATGATCCCAGAGACCCGGGATCAAGCCCCAGATAGGGCTCCCTGCTCGGCAGGAAGCCTGTTTCTCCCTCTCTCACTCTCCCTGCTTGTGGTCCCTCTCTAGCTGTGTTTCTCTCCATCAAATAAATAAAAATCTTAAAAAAAAGAAGAAATTTTCATACTTGATTTTTCTATCTCTATATCTAGATATCTATCTATCTGACAGAGCAAGTGAGAGAGCACAAGCAAGGAGAGCAGCAGAGGGAGGAGAACAGGCCCCCATAGAGCTGGGAGCCTGACACAGGGCTTGATCTCAAGACCTTGAGATCATCACCCAAGCACTTAACTGACTGAGCCACCCGGCAGCACCCCTTACTTGATTTTCTTATCCTGAGATTGCGGAGGAGTAGGTTGGAGCAGATAAAGAAAAGTAGAAGTATTCTCTCATAGCTATTGTTTTCCTACATAATCTATTTTGAATGTCAGAATCTAAATATAAATTCTTTTGTTCTCTTTGCAAGCCTCCTAAAAGGAATTTTACTCTCCCTCCTCATCTTCACCCTCGCTCCACACTTACCCCCACCTCTATCCCTTTTCACCATTACCTTGTGATCACACACACACACACACACACACACACACACACACACACACAGGTCAGGCCAGGGAAGTAGGGAGCATTAACATACCCAGGCAAAGAAGAAAAGCACATGGATGTCTTTCCAAAATATCACCCCCATCACATTCAGTGTGCGTTCCAGTCTTTCTTTCTCTATTTTCCAGCTCTACACCACAACCAAGTTATTCATGTTTTGGTGCTTTCATTTCCTCATCAATCAAGCAATGGGATTTACAAAGGGGTCTTTAAGATCTTTAACAACCCCATCATTTATGATTCTATCATCACCTAATCATACAAAGATGGTAGTGGTTCATTTCTTCCTCTGAAGGCAGTGTGCCCAAGACCTTTTCTGACAAGTCTTCAACACCTATAAAACAGAAACTATGACCCAATCACCAGGTGTCACCTAACGCTTTGGTTTTTTGGTGGGGATAAGAATGGGCTCTAGGTTGATGTAGTAGATTTCATTATTGTTCCAGTGCTTTATCCCTTGCTCTGTACATGCTCTTGGCCATGTACTTTGTCATTCGTGTCACTAGAGGATGTATTTCCTGCATCACTGATGTTGGGCTTAGCCGTGGGACCTGGCCATTGGAATATTAGTATACCTAACACGAGAGGGCTTAAATTATAATTGCACAGTTGGTCTTGCCCTTTGACTACTGTCATTTCTGAAAGAAGGCAAGCCCTGGGAGGTCCAAGGAGAATGAGAGATGCATCGTACTGGGCTAGACCCTGTCCACATTTTGGAGCCAAAGTCAGCTGAAGTCAGCCTACAAAAAACCCACAGACAAGTGAACAAGAATAAATAATTGTTGTTTTAATCCACTGCATCACTGGCCACAAAGCATTTTGTGGTAATAGATAACCGATAGAGCCTAGGACTGGGATTACTTAAGATACTTCCAACCATAATTAAGAGAGAACAATATTTATGAGAACTTCAAGAAAATTTCAATTGGGTCTTTAGTGTGTCAAGCAACTGAAGCAAATTCAGACAAATTGAATAAGAAAAAGCAATTTATTAAGAGGGTTTTGGGTAGTTGGCATGCAGTGGAGGTTCCTGGAAACTTAGACTTGACACTTTCAGATGCATGAACAACATCACCATCTAGCCCCACATTCTGATGGCCCTGTAACCGCAGCCCCACAGGCGCCACCTATGCAAGACATCAGATCCTACTACTACAACCAGTGACACTGCTGTTTCTGGAAACGGCACAGAAATGTTCAGCCTCTGCTTCTGCCTCGTGAAACTTCATGAATTACCGTTAGATTGTGATTCGAGTGTGGGCTTAAGCATCTGTTTGCTGGAGGCTTCCTCATACTACACCTTGACCTCAAGGAAGAATGAGGTGAGGATCTGACATTTTTAGCTTCTGTGGTGAGAAATGGGCTGTTTGTGAAGTGGGGAACTCCTAACCTATAAAAGTGGTTGCATGCTGGCTAGCCAAAGTGAAAGATAAACACTCATTTCTAACAATCGGGGTAGATCAGCTTACACATCAGCCTGTCTAGACGGGGCAGCCTTCCTTTGCTCTTGACTCTGGCACATGTATATGACATATGTGTCTCTGCCCTTGGTTCATGGAACAGAGCTCCTGAAACTCCTGTAATTTTCTAAGTGATAAAAGCACTAGGAGTACTTTTTGTTCTAGTGAGATAACTCTAGTTGGCTCCTGGATGGTTCCAGAATCAGGGATGGCCAGCAAAAGACAAACCATGATTAGCAGCTTAGGATTTTCAGCCTCATCCCTTCCATCTTCTAGAGAGAGGAGGGGGCTGGAAATGGAATTAATATTTGATGTCTACGTTGTGTTTTTACCCCAATAAAACAGGGTTCTGTGAATCTCCAGCTGGTGAATACATTCACACTGGTGCACCCCAGCTCCATAGGGACAGGAACTCTTAAGCTCTGGACCCTCAGACTTTGCCCTATGTGTACCCTCATCTAGCTGTTCATCTGTATCCTTTATCACATTCCTTAATACACTGGTAAATGTAAGTAAGTATTTCCCAGAGTTCTGTGAACTGTGCTAGCAAATTAATTAGACCTGATGAGGGGGTCTTAGGAACCTCTGATTTGTAGCCAAATCAACAGAATTTGTAGGTAACCTGGGAAGCTACTATTTGTGATTGGCACCTAAAGTGGGGTGCTATCCCAGGGTATATAGGGTCAGAACTGACTCAAATTGCAGAACACTCAATTCATGTCATGGAGAATTGCTTGGGATGGATCCTCCCACATTTGGTGACTGGAAATGTCAGAAGTGAAGTGTTGTGAGTGTTCGTGTAAAAGAGAGACACCCACTAGGGAAGAACTGGATTTGTCCCTGCAAAAGAGGGAGAATCATGGGTTTTTCACGTTGAGTAACGTCCTCTTTCTCTGTAATTTCTTCTTTGAGGATCATTAAAAGTATGTAGTAAATTTCTATATATTTATGGAATTTTCTAAACATGTCATTGATAGTGGCTTTCTAACATCATTCTATTGTGGGCAGAAAATGTACTCTTTATGATTTTAATTCTTTGAAATGAATTAAGATTTGTTTTATGAATCAACATATAATCTGTCTTGGAAATTCCATGTGCTCTTGCAAAGAATTCAGTAAGTGGTGTGATGTTCTATAATATCAGCTAGAGCAAGTCGGTTGTTGGTGTAGGTCAAAATTTCTGTAACTACTTCAATTAATTGCTGAGAGAGGAGCATTAAGTCTGTTATAATTGTGGGTTTGCCTCTTTTTTTACTTGATTTCTGTTAGTTTTTTTTCTTGGATTCTGAATCTCTTATTAGATATTATGTATTCTTTATGAATCATTGAATTAAAATTATTACACTTTTTAACACATAACATAAGAATTTGTGGCAGTATACTATTTTTCCTTTTTCCTGTTTTTCTTTGGTACTATTGTTGACATATATCCTACTTGTTATATACCCCAATACATTATTATTATATAAAAATCTAGGGGAAAAGGAAATATTGTTTACATTTACCTACATATTTACTGTTTCTGGCCCTCTACATTATTTCCCATGGGTCTGAATTCCATTAGGTACCTTTCCTTTACAGCCTGAAGAATTTCCTTTAGTAATTCTTTTTTTTTTTTAAAGATTTTATTTATTTATTTGACAGAAAGAGAGAGAGAGAGAGAGAGAGAGAGAGAGAGAGAGAGAGGAAACACAAGCAGGGGGAGCAGGAAAGGGAACTAAGCAGGGAGCCCAAGGTGGGGCTTGATCCCAGGACCCCAGGATCATGACTTGAGCAAAACCAAGAGTCAGACACTCAACTCACTGAGCGACCCAGGTGCCCCCAATCTATCTTTAAATATATTTTGTCCTCCATTCTGTCTCTTCTTCTTCTGGGACTTTATATATAAGATATTAAATCACTTGATGCTGTCTCATGACCACTGAGTGTTCTCCCCTCCTCCTTTAGTTTTCATTCCTTCTGTGGTTCAGTTTGCATAATTTTTTTATTGACTTGTCAGCAACTTTGTCATCAAACTCTACCAAGTTTCTTCTGCCATATCTTTCTATATTTCCCATTTGATAGATGTTTGATTACAACATTTTTTTTTAAAGAATATATTTATTTGACAGAGAAAACACAAGCAGGTGGAGTGACAGGCAAAGGGAGAGGGAGAAGCAGGCTTCTTGCTGAGCAGAAAGGCCAAAGTGGGGCTCCGTCCCAGGACCCTGGGATAATGACCTGAGCAGCTAAGCATACTTAACTGACTGAGTCACCCAGATACCCCTGATTTCAACATTGTTCATTGCTTATTTAACTTCTAGAATTTACCTCTGGCTCTGTTTCAGAATTTCATGCCTCTCTTGATATATATATATATTTATATATATATATAAATATATATATATCAAGATATATATTATATCTTTTATATATTTATATAAATTATATTATATATTATATTATATCTTTTATATATTATATCTATATAAAATTATATATATAATTTTATTTATTTATTTGACAGAGAGAGAGGCAGGCAGAGAGAGCAGAGGAAATAGGCTCCCCACTGAGCAGAGAGCCCGACGAGGGCCTTGATCCCAGGACCCTGAGATCATGACCCAAGCCGAAGGCAGAGGCTTTAACCCACTGAGCCACCCAGGCACCCTAAAAAATATTTTTAATAGTTTTTTTTTAAGATTTTATTTATTTGACAGAGAGAAACACAGCCAGAGAGGGAACACAAGCAGGGAGAGTGAGAGAGGGAGAAGCAGGCTTCCCGCTGAGCAGGAAGCCCAATGTGGGACTCGATTCCGGGTCTCCGGGATCATGACCTGAGCCGAAGGCAGTTGCCCAACCAACTGAGCCACCCAGGTGCCCCACTTTTAATAGTTTTAAAGTTCTTATCTACTAACTCGAACACCCAGAGCTCTCTATCAACTTTTTTTAAAATTTAATATGATTCCATGTTTTTGTTTCTTCACACGTCTAGTAATTTTTGATTGTATACCAGACATTGTCAACAATACATAGTAGAAACTGTGGATTCTGCAATCTTCCTCTAAGGTGTGTTGAGGTTTCTTTCCTAGCAGACCGTTAAATTGAAGATGGAACACCTTGATCCTACAGAGGCTTGGCTTTAGGCTTTTTACAGCAGGTCTGTTTGATGTTTTCTGTTAGTTCTAGGGTATAGCTGTTTGCAGAGATTTTGGTTCTTACTCTCAAGACCTGGCCCTTGGGATTTCAGTGGAAAGACCAGAGCATTTACTAAACCTTCCAATTTAGCATGATATGAACTCCAAACCCAGGTTTTATAACACTAATTAATTGCTGAAATAATTGCCCATCTCTTGCAGGTGTCCAGAATTCCTGGAGTCTTGGCACATATGTGCATGGATTAGGAGTCAGCCAAGAGGTGTGAGGGAAGTTTGTATTCAGATTTTGGGATTCACTTCTCTGTGGGCCCCTCCTTTCTGGAATTTTCTCTTCAATTTTGAGGTTGACTATAGTAACCCTAAAAATTCTCCTCCAACTTAACCCAATGAAACTGCTCATTTTGCATTGCACAGATAAGGAAGTTCTCTCAAGGGAAGTGTCAGTTAAATGTGATATCTTACCCAGCGTGCTTCCCTTTTTTCAAGACTGTGCCCCTTTCAGTTTTTGCCTGCATTTGGTTGCTTTCCAGTGCCATGAAACAATTGTTATTTTTTCTTCTATTTTGTTCAAAACTTATAACTGTTACCAGCAGAAGAGTAGTCCAATATGAGTTACTCTGCTATGAAGTGAGAAGTCCAATACTGTCTTACTTTTAAGAATGAAGAAGAATTTTTCTAGACATCTCTGGCAAGTTCTCCTAATGGTTCATTGGCTAGGATTGGGTCCTCGTTGTTTCCTAAAGATTTTGAGACTGTTCTTGAGCAACAAGCATTAATTTACAATGAAAAATTATGCCTGCAGCCAAGAGTGGAGCTGGGTTCCTCTGAGGCAAGAAACTGTGTGGAGCATAAAGGTTAATACAGATATGTGAACAAAACCAGAATTTGGTTAGGAAGAAAAAGAGGATAGTTCATGGAGAGGAGAGAGAATAGAAGAAAAGAGGGCCAAACCACTGGTTCTCAACCCAAGCTGCACATCAAACCATCCTTTCAAAACACTAATTAAAACCCAATATCCTAGTCTGGGTGGCTCAGTTATTAAACATTTGCCTTCGACTCAGGTCATGATCCTGGAGTCCTGGGATGGAGCCCTGCATCGGGTTGCCTGCTCAGTGGGGAGGCCTGCTTCTCCCTCTCTCACTCCCCCTGCTTGTGTTCCCTCTATAGCTGTGTTTCTCTCTGTCAAATAAATAGATAGATAGATAGATAGATAAATAAATAAATAAATAAATAAATAAATAAATAAATAAATAAACCCCTGCCGTATCTTCTGGATGCCCTAGGGCAGAGGTTGGGTCACCAAGGCTCTGGGTGGCCCTGCCTGCTTGGCTATGGGTGGCCCTATCTCTGCAGAGGCTCAGTGCCCCTGTCGTGTGCCTGATGCTCCCATTGCTGGACTGGCCATTCTGCCTGTCTGGGGCTACCAAGGTGTCCCCCTCAACCCTGCAGTGGCTCTACTGGGCATCGCCTGAACAGGGACCTCTCTGCAGTGGCCCCCCAATTGGGAAGAGCTCTCTTGAGCCTCTTTCATAAGAACACTAATCCCATTCATGACATGAGGGTTCGACCTTCATGACCTACTCATCTTCCAGAGACCCCTCCTCCTAATACCATCCAATTGAGTACTAGGCTTCAAAGTATGAGTTTGGGAAAGACAAAGCATT
The DNA here is from genome assembly GCA_004023965.1 of Spilogale gracilis. Taxonomy (NCBI): domain Eukaryota; kingdom Metazoa; phylum Chordata; class Mammalia; order Carnivora; family Mephitidae; genus Spilogale; species Spilogale gracilis. The sequence continues at coordinate 91,773 of PITA01004428.1, forward strand.
CAGACCATAGCACCATGGAACTTGTTTAAAGCAAAAACTCCTGGGATCAATCCTAGTCATTCAGATTCAACTGGTCTAGAATGAAGCCTAGGAATCTGCTTTTTACACAAATTTACCAAGTGGCTCTGAGGTAGACTCTCTTTAAATAAGAGGGAATTTTTTCAACCATTTGTGAAACATGCTCTGTAGTCATTTGTACCCAAGGACTCCTTGCTACTCTGTAACTCTTTGGGCCACAGCCTGCACAGGGAGGACTACTGGTAGAGCCTATGTTATTGAAGGGTTACACAGGTCCGACTGCAACAATAGAAGGGTACACAGGCACAGGCACACGGGAGAGTGGGTGGGTACAAAGTAACAACCACAGAAGACCAAGGGAAAGTGCCCGTCCATTAGACACTGAAGAGGCACATGAAAAGGTTCATAGGGGGGTATTCATGAAGCACCTGAGGACATCCATGTGGGTAAAAGAGGGGCACACCAGTCTATAAGGCCTGGAGAGGCCACACAGAAATATCCCCATGAGACACGGGTGTAACTGCCAGGAGGAAGGCATAAACCAGTACCATTCTGACAAACAGAAGTACAGTTACCCAAATGAATTTTGGGGTATAAATAGGTGGTTTTGCTTTTTAAGTAGAAATGAAAACTAAAAATACCTGAAGTGAAGTGCCTGGGTGGCTCAGTCAGTTGAGTGTCCGACTCTTGGTTTCAGCCCAGATCATGATCTCAGGGTCCTGGGATGACCCCCGTGTTGGGCTCTCTGCTGAGCGCAGAGTTGGATTGAGATTCTGTCTGCCTCTCCTTCTGCCCCTCCCCCCACTCATGCCCAAACACACACTCTCTAAAATAAATAGATAGATAAATAAAAGCTTTTTAAATTTTTATTTATTTATTTTTAAATAAAATATTTTTTTAAAAAAAGACCTGACACCTGAGTGGCTCAGTGGGTTAAAGCCTCTGCCTTCAGCTCAGGTTATGATCTCAGGGTCCTCGGATCAAGGCCAGCATTGGGCTCTCTGCTCAGCAGGGAGCCTGCTTCCTCCTCTCTCTCTCTGCCTGCCTCCCTGCCTGCCTGTGATCTCTCTCTCTCTCCCTGTCAAATAAATAAATAGAATCTTTAAAAAAAAAAATACCTGAAGATACCATCAATCAGTATTTTAGACAGGAAGAAAGGCCTTCTCAAAGGTGACAAAGCTGTGGCACGGAGGTGGCCGCAGACCTTCCGTAAAGTGGCTTGTGTGGTCTTGGATGAGAACAGCACAGCAGGAGATGGCTAGAGCACTCAGTAGCTGCAGGTGGACATCAGATGCTGTTTCCAGTAAGATTTGCTTTTTGTGTGATGGCGGGGGTGGGGGGCGTGATGGAGGTGAGGGCAGGGGGCTAACACAATGCTGCCCATCCAGCTCCTGGTATGGTACCTACACACAGTGGCTTTGGGTGTCAGTTCTGCAGGGAGGCCTTTTTAGCTTTGCTGGCATGTAAGGACTTCTGTCTCCTGGGCGGAGAGCCAAGTTAAGATGAGTTCAGGAAGGAGGGGGGCTAAGGAGCAGGAAGCACTATGACTTCCTAAGGACAGCTTCTAGAAGTGGCACCTTGGTACTGATTTGAAACAAACATGATGTTGGTCGAACAGTAATAGAGCATTAAAAATAGACAAGCAGAAGCCTTCAGAGGAGGGTGCACTGTGTTTGTCCTTCCACACCCCAGCAGCAAGCAGGCCCCCTGTGCTAGACCCCATGCTGTCACTCCTGTCAGAAGGCTACTGGCCATCTTCCCCACGGGCTGCAGCCCTTGTGCCACCTTCAAGAGATGGGGTTTTCTGTGGTAGAGCGGAGGAGCCTTAGAGTCCCGGAGCACGAAAAGATCAAGTGGCCCCGTAAGACTGAGTGTTTGATCACGCACCTCAGAAGGAGATTTTAGGAGCTGTGTGCCCTTTTGCGGGCCAATTAACTTCTCTGTTCAGAATTCCTCTTCTGTAGAGTTGGGATTCTAATAGCTCCATGGCAGTCGGAGTAGGCACAGGATGGAAGAGAGATCAAAGCCCTTTCCTCCCCTTCCTCCAGTCCTTCTGCCATGAGCCCTGAAGCCCAGAAGACTGCCCTGCTGGGCTAGGCTCAGAGAGTTTAACAAGGACCAGGAAGTTTGTTTGATGGGAGGAGGGAGCAACCAATTCAAGTGTAATCTCATAGGGAAATAGTTTCCTATCACTCTTCCCGCACCTGTAGAATATATACCGCCCTGCTTTCCACCTGTGATTTTTTTTATTGCACTTAATTTTTTTATATGTTGGGCTCCCCCACAGGACTGGCCCCAAACAGGCAGAGGCTGATACTATAAGTCCTTGATTTTTTGTGGTGTGAGTTCCTGGGGCTCCATAAGGGAGCAGTAAATGTTTGGGAAGGAAGGGATAAAGAGAATGAGAGAGACAGAGAGAGAGAGAGAGAGAGAGAGAGAGAGAGAGAGAGAGAAGGGGGCTGGCAGAAGCACTAGGCACTGGTAGTACAGGAAGGGAGGGGGCATGAATGTGTGCTCAGGGGAGGGGTAGAAAGGGGGGTGCCTCATTGCCAGACCCCACTACCTGAGGGCAGGCCTGAAATGTTTCAGTTAGGAAGTAGGAGCAGCGCTGGAGAAGGTGAGGAGTTTCTGTAACTCATCCCCTGCAGCAGTTTCTCCTGTATTAGGTCCCAGATACAGCAACTGGCTGGTGTTCTTGGCAAATCTGGGTATAAATGTGTGGGAAGAAGTTTGTTTTGATCTGGTGTTATGCATTCCAGTGTGGGAAAGATGGTCTGGGGACTAGTCTGACTTCTCAACAAGTTAGTCACTGCCCCAGTCCTAGGCTGTCCTAAGAAGGGCAGAGCCAAACTTGAGTACCTGCCAGACAGGCTGAGATGCGGAGGCCAGGCCCCCTGCGCATCTGAGTCAGTCACTTGGGTCTCAGTATTAACCCAGTGCTTCGTCAATGTCTGTAAAGTTCCTCCAATTCACACATACTCTTCCCGTTTCTGTGAGTTTACAGCCTCTCCTCTGTCTTCAGGAAAGAACACTCTGGGCTTCCCATGGGGAACTGTCCTTCCATAGTTCCCTCTTATCTTTGTGGGACAGTCGCAGGTAGAATTTTATCAAAAACAATATTTTTTTAACTAAACAAGTAGCCAAATTACAAGTTTGGTTTGACTTTCAAACTCACACAACTATGGAAACTTCATTACAGAATCCATTGTAAACTGAGTCCCACCCACAATGAGGTCAGCCTCCTTTTCAGACAAAGGACCAAATTAATTGTTGTCTGAAAGAGGAAATCCAGCTTCAAACATCTTTTCTATCCCAGAGCACAGCTCAACAGTCTCTGCCGGTCTATAAAACAACACCCTTTGGCTGCAGGATGTTTCCCCCCACAAAGAAATGTGAGAACAAAATAATTTTTAAGGGGTTGTTGTATCTACATCGGTACCTCAAAAGCTTTGAGGTCACTTCGATTGAGCACAGAGGAAAACAGGGCTGTGTAAGTGGCCACAAAATAAAGGCACACGGTCTGTTTGCACCTCCATTATCTAACTAATGGGGGTCACTATGTCTGATTGCGACTAAAGTTAATCATGCTGACAGATACACCTGTGGAGACTTGTGCTAAGCGGTTTTGCTTGTCCCCGGACTGATTTGGATTGCATCCAAATCCTTTTTGGGGGGGTGGAATGGGGAGTTAGAGTAACCAATTTGTTACTTCCCAGTAGGTTTCTTGCATTTCAATTCCTGTTAAAGAAGCAAGGGGAACATACATTTGTCTTCTTTGAAAGTGCATTTATAACCAAGTTAATTACCTTGTTTCTTCACTGGCCAAAGACAAGGGTTATTGATGGTGTTAAGATCCTTTCGAAAGAAGCTGAATATAATCTTACAGACTGACTAACTGAAGAAAGGAAGAAGATAAAGGAAAGAAATGAACAAAGACCATATCACAGCTTCAACCTCGGTGATTAGGGAGGGATAGGAGTGTTGTGTTAGGATGTTGGGGAAGGGAGGAATTGGGGACTAATATTGTTTGTTGCTTGCATTTCTCCCCCAGGTACCTTTAGTCAGTGATTTCTTTTAATGTAACATTTTTAACTTCAAAATTGTTTCTGTTAAAGTGTTCATCAGTCTGGCTTTGATCAGCATTTTTAAACAACTGGGTGGATTCCCAGGCTGTTTTCCCAGAAAAGCTGTCTCATCCCACATAGCACAGCTGGTTTGTAAACAGATGTAGATTATTCTCCACATGAGTAAGTCTTCTGGGTATTAAGTATTTTTCTATAAAATTACATGAAATAACAAGATCAGACAAGACATATGAGGAGAATATAAGGAGTCAGAACGGCAGAATTCTTGCCAAGATTCTTTTGGCAATTTTTCCTAATGTTTGTGCTGAGGGCTCTCTGGTAGAATTTATTAGCTCCTTTAGTAACAGTCACATTTTCATTAGAAGCATAGTTGTATGTTACTGACTACAAATGACTAATATTTTCAAATGCTTTCTATGTGCGAGGCACTATTTAAAACCCTGCACAAATACTATGACTTTAAACATCACAAGAGCCTGATGAGTGCAGTCTTGCTACTCCCATTATACAGATGAGGAAAAGGAATGTAGCTATCTGCTGACAGCTACAAAATGGTGGCATCCGAGTTCCAAGCAGTGTAGCTCCAGGACCCATGATATTCAGAGTGGATCTGTGGGCCAGTTACAAACGCAGATTTTAGGTCCCCAGACCTCCAGAGTCAGAATCTGCATTTTAATAAGATCTCAGGAGATTGGGGTGCCTGGGTGGCTCAGTTGTTAAGCATCTGCCTTCAGGTCAGGTCTTGATCCCCAAGTCCTGGCATCCAGCCCTGCGTTGGGCTCCTTGCTCAGCAGGAAGCCTGCTTTTCCCTCTCACTCCCCCTGCTGTGTTCCCTCTCCAGCTGTGTTTCTCTTTGTCAAATAAATAAATAAAATCTTTATTTAAAAAAGATCTCAGGAGATTCATTTGCACGGTAAAGTTTAAGAAGGTCTAGTGTACTATCTTTCTTTCTGACTGGATTAATTTGGGCAAGGTATTTAACTTCTCTGATTCTCAGACTCTGTAAAACAGATATAAGAGCACAGTCTTTGTAGATGTGTTGTGATAACACAAAACGATGTTGTGAAGAGTCTGGTGCTCAGAGAGTGCTTGATGTCTAGGCAGTAGAACAGTGCTTGGGCAATTCCCAGACTTCAAAAATAGTCAGTTGGGGGCACCTGGGTCGCTCATCATCAAGCAGTTGCCCTCAGCTCAGATCATGATCCCAGGGCCCTGGGATTGAGCCCCGCATCAGGCTCCCTGCTAAGTGGGAAGCCTGCTTTTCCCTCTCTCACTCCACCTGCTTGTGTTCCCTCTTTTGTTGTGTCTCTCTCTGTCAAATAAATAAAATCTTTAATTAAAAAAATAGTCAATGATATTACCCAAAGAACTTAAAAAGCCAATCCACTGCTCTACTTCCCCCTGTTCCAAATACTCTTTCCACTACTGAACAGTTGCGTGACTAAAAGTTTACAGAAACTTTTTTTTTTTAACATTTGAATTTATGGCAGTACCTCCTGGCTCCATCTAGTACCCTTTCTTCTATGTTGATTTGATTGCCTTTTTTTTCCCCTTTTAAAATTAGTTCTGTTATGTTAATTATATCATACACAGGGTGCCTGACTGGTTCAGTTGGAAGGGCGTGTAACTCTTTGTCTTGGGGTTGTGAGTTCAAGCCCCACATTGGGTATAAAGATGGCTTAAGAAATAAATAATCTTAAAAATATATCATACATGGGGGCACCTGGGTGGCTCAGTTGGCTAACCCTCTGCCTTCGGCTCGGGTGGTGATCCTGGAGTCCCAGGATCGAGTCCCTCATAGGGCTCCCAGCTTTGTGGGGAGTCTGCTTTTCCCTCTGATCTTGTCCCTTCTCATGCTCTCTCTCTCTCTTTCTCTCTCTCAAATAAATATATAAAATCTTTAAAAATATATATATAATCATACATGTAGAAGATACTATAAAACATATACGTGTAATATAAACAATAGTCATAAAGTCAGAAAACTATAACCAAAGTCATACATAGAACCTTGCCTACTGTAAGACCTTGATGTAGAACGGGGCGCCTGGGTGGCTCAGTGGGTTAAGCCTCTGCCTTTGGCTCAGGTCATGGTCTTAGGGTCTGGGATCGAGCCCCACGTCAGCTCTCTGCTCCTCAAGGAGCCTTCTTGCCCCTCCTTCTTTGCCTGCCTCTCTGCCTATTTGTGATCTCTGTCAAATAAATAAATAACATCTTTTTTAAAAAATTAAAAAAAAAAAGACCTTGATCTAGAACAAGATCGGTTGCTTTGTCCGATGTTGTTGGATGCTCCATGTGTGCTCCCTTTGCTCCCAGAGAAAACAGCTGTCTTGACTTTTGTCTTAGTTTCTTGCCTTTTAAAAGACAGTTTTACCACCTGAATTCTATGTACAAGGCATCGTGCAGTAAATATTCTTTTGTGACGTGCTTCTTCTACTCTTACTATTTTCATGTTTCATTGATGTTGATATATGAGGCTGTAATTTATTAAAATTTTCATTACTTTTAAGTATTTCACCACATAAATATTCCACAAATTATCCACTAAGAAGACTTTTGAGTGGTTTCTCATTTTTTAGATAGTGCTGCCGTGAGGACACTCATACATTCATACATGAAGCATATGCCTATTTACCTGGGTTGTAGGTTGTGTTTGTATCACTTGACTAGGGAACCTTGCCAGTGTTAGCACCCATTTGTGACTCCACCTACAGTAAAAGAGTTCTTACTGCACATTCATCAACACTTAGTATTGTAGGAGTTTGGGGCTAGTCGAATTGGGGTAGAATGGGAAATCATGTGACTTTATTTGTATTTTCTAATAGTGAGACTGAGTATCTCTTGACATGTTATTGTTCATTTAGGGTTCCACCTTCTGTGCAGGAACTGCTCACATTTTTAAACCAGTTTTTTTTCCTATTGGAATGTTTTATTCTTTTTTTTTTTTTAAGATTTTATTCATTTATTTGACAGAGAGAAACACAGCTATAGAAGGAACACAAGGAGGAGGAGTGAGAGAGGGAGAAGCAGGCTTCCCACCAAGCAGGAAGCCCGATGTGGAGTTCGATCCTGGGACTCTGGGATCATGACTCGAGCTGAAGGCAGACACCCAACGACTGAGCCACTCAGGTGCCCATAAGCAGATATTCTTAACTTTAATGTAGTTGTATTAGTTAGTCTAATCCTTTATGGTTCGTGCTTTTTAAGTCTTATTTAAGAAATCCTTTCCTACTCCAAATCATAAATCTGGTATAAAATGTCATTTATTTAGGTCTTAACATTTATGTTATTAATCTACCTGGAATTAAATGTTTTTTATTTTATTTTATTTTATTCTATTCTATTCTATTTTATTTTATTTTATTTTATTTTATTTTACTTTATTTTATTTTGGTATGGGGTGAGATAGGATGCCCCATGTTATTTTTCTTCCATTTGAATAACCGACTGTCCCAGAGCCTTTTATTGATAACTCTTTTTCTGGCCATCTCTAGTTCTAACTCAGTCACATATCCACTATCTATATATAGATAGATGTTGATATATCTTTTAATAACTCTTTTCTGTGAGTTCCTAATTTTTTCCATTGATCTATTTCCTTGTTCTTTTGTCAATACTACACTGTCTTCTCTAAATAAGCCATCTTACCTTCTTCTCCAAGAGAGAAGGAATCTTTGTTATTCTTTTTTTTTTTAATCTTTGTTATTCTTGTCATTTCTTTGGTTTTGTGGGCTTCAACATTAGAAGCTGTTACTAGACACTTTCTGTGGCTCCCTCTAACTCTAAAATATTTATTTGATTCTCTATCACAGCCTGTTGTATAATCACATGGGGGTTTTCCTTGATGATGCATCAGATTTAACATTTTTTTTACCAAACTATATTCATCTTTTAAAATATTTTTACATGATTCTGTTGTTAAATTTATATCTGTTCTTTTGTTTGTTTGTTGTTGAGAATTTTAATGCTCTTGGACTCTATAATTATTTTACGATAATGGCATTATAGATATACAAGTATTTGTACAGTATTAACGCGTGCCCAGCAGTGGCCTGGAATTTACAGGAAACATGATGAAGCATAAATCACTGTGTCTGGTGAAGAACAATACATATTTTAGCTGGGGAGACATGACAATGACCCAACGCTATCTCAGACTACATCTGGATTTGGTTTGTTAGTTTTCAGACTAGTTTTTGTGGGGTTTTTCTCCACATGAGAAACGAAGTGCTTATACTGTATTATTGAAACACCATTTTATTAGCTCTAACATTTGATGGATTTCCATATGACAGCTCTTTTTATTCCCCACCCATGCGGAAGCCATCAAAACACAGATAATCTGGAAATGACTCGTCCAAGAAGAAAACTTGGAAAAGACACTGTTTCCACTTTAAAAATTTTTTTTTTTTTTTTTTTTTTTTTTTTTTAGGAAGAGGGGAGAAAAACCCATACCTGTGCCAATAAAAAAAAATTAATCTTGGTGGGTTTTTTTCCTCTGTTGAAATCAGAGTTTATATCATAAAGTTCTGTTTCTATTAACTTATCTTGTTTAGCTGGTAAGCCTGTACCCATACCACGGTCATGGGCTAGCTACTTTGTATTCTATCTAAATGTTGGCTAGGGTAACAATGGAGTTGAATGAGAACAGTGAACACCGATGATCTTTGAAACGCTTGAACCTAAGTGAAAAAGTTGAAAGGAAATCTGTTTCCCAAGTGAAGACTGCAGGGTGAATTTGCCTGGCCCTAAGGAGGTGAAGGGAACTTTCCAACTACATACCTACATAGGTAAAACCATGACTAGAATTCCAATTTCCAACTCCAAAGTGGCTCTTTCTCCACATAGAAATTTATGAGTCTGACACAGCCTTTTGGGGGAAGGCTCTGTGAGAGTGGAGATCCTCTCCTAAATGTTGAAATGATTTAAAAATGATTACTTTAAATCTGAATAGCATTTTCCTAAGCGTCCAGAGAGGGAAATCATGCCCTGAAGCACACTGCAGAAGTAAATATTCACAGATACAATTCTTTTACTGAGTACAACACTGACAAATAGTTCTTCAGGAGATAGAAGGTATGGCAGTCAAAAAAATACCTGTGATCTGTGTTAACACCTGTTATGGACTGGATTATGTCCCTCCCAAAATCATATGCTGAAACCCAACCCTAGAATGTGACCAGTATTAAAGATGGGACCTTGGAGCGTCTGGGTGGCTCAGTTGGTTAAGCAACTGCCTTCGGTTCAGGTCATGATCCTGGAGATCCGGGATCGAGTCCCACATCGGGCTCCCTGCTTGGTGGGAAGCCTGCTTCTCCCTCTCTCACTCCCCCTGCTTGTGTTCCCTCTCTGGCTGTGTTTCTCTCTGTCAAATAAATAAAAAATTCTTTAAAAAAAAAAGAAAAAAAAAAAGATGGGACCTTTAAGGAGGTAAGCAAGGTTTTAAGCATGACGTCCTAATCCAACAGGACTGGTGTCCTTATATGAGAAAGAAGAGATATTAGGGATGGACACACAGAGAGGAAAGGCCATAAGGAGACGCAGTGAGAAGGCAGCCATCAGCAAGCCCAGGAGAGGGCCTTAGGAGAAGCCATGGCTGCCAGTACCTTGATCTTGGACTTCCAGCCTCCAGACCATGACAAAATAAATACCTGTTGTCTAAGGCACCCGGTTTATGATGGTTTGTTATATGGAAGCCCTAGCAAACCAGTATAATACCCACTGGCTCTCCTTCTTTGAAATTTTCTCATGATTATTTTGGGAAGAAGAATTGTTTTGTTGACTTAATTCTATAAAAATACTCCGGCTGAAGCCTCCTGTCCCTACCAAACAAAGCATACATACCTTGGCTCCAGCTACTGCGTGGATACTGAAGAGCCTATTTTTTTGTTCTTTAATCTGTTATTTGATTTTTTCTTTTTTTCTTCTTTAAAAATATTTTGCTTATTTATGTGAAAGAGAGAGCACAAGTAGTGGGGAAGGGACAGAGAGAGAGAGGGAGCAGCAGACACCCCTCTGAGCAGGGAGACTGATGTGGGGCTCAATCCCAGAACCCTGGGATCATGACCTGAGCTGAAGGCAGACGCTTAACTGACTGAGCCACCCAGGCGTCCATGCAGAGCTTCTTACTCTCCAGCCTCATCGTGCCCTCTGGGATCTCACTCAGGGCCAGGTTAGGGGGATGCTGTAAACTGGGGTCACCCAGACTCAAGATGCAGGGGGGGTTGGGGTACCTGGGTGGTTCAGTTGGTTAAACATCTACCTTGGGCTCAGGTCATGATCCCAGGGTCCCAAGATCGAGTCCCAGATCAGGGTCCCTGCTCAGTGGGCAGTCTGTTTCTCCCTCTCCTTCCGCCTGCCACTCACCCTGATTGTGCTCTTTCTCTCTGTCAAATAAATACATAAAATCTTTCAAAAAAACAGATGCAGGGGGATTGCAGTTTTTCAATTTGACATATAACATATAATAAGGTAAGCAAATATCAAGAACATTTGGACAAAAAATTCACTGAGCCACCCAGGTATCCCAAGGTATCAATTTAATTGGTGAAAATAATCTTTTTCTTTTTTTTTTTTTTTTACAGAATTGCAACTAAAATACCATCTAAGACATCGAATTCTTTGTAATTAATAAGAAAGCCTCTCTAAAACCTATTTAATGGGAACTGTTTAGAATCACCCAAGAAGCAGAGCCTGAGATGGGCTTGCTTGTGTGGGAGATTAATGAAAGAGAGTGGGAAACATGAATGAGGATAGTTCAAGGGATGAAGGTTAGGCAAGGATGAGGCCGTGGTGAGGTGGGAGCGCAAAAGTTTTTTTTTTTTTTAAAGATTTTATTTATTTGAGAGATAGTGACAGAGATAGTGAGAGAGAGAACAAGCAGGGAGGAGCAGAAGGAGAAGCAGTTTCCCTGCTGAGCAGGGAGCCTCACCCGGAGTTGATCCCAGGACCCTGGGATCATGACAGCGGAAGGCAGACACTTAGGCGACTGAGCCACCCTGATGCCCCAGAACTTCTTGAGGCAGCTCCTGTTGGCCTGAGACAATTCTCCAGAGAAGGAGCCCAGCAGCTGGTTGGGGACGGAGGCCCTAGCTGGGCAAGGCAGAGCTGAGTGACACATCAACAGCAGATAAGATTTCCTCCCCATGTAGAGTCAGATCCATTTGCTTCTTATACTAAGTTCCCTCCATCGACTTAGAGATTCCGCAGGATCCTTTTTGGTTGCAGTTTCTAAGGAAAACTTGCAAGGACAGATTTGAGGGGCTGCACTGTAGTCCCGCTGCTGCAGCTAGTCCTGGGGCAGCAACTGACACGCTGTCATCTCCTCCCCCCCTTGTGTTAGATTCCCATCCCTTCCTGCTGGTACTTATGCTAGTCTGCCTGGTGGGCCGGGTTAAGTACCCAGACCTTCCTCCCTAGGGTGGTCTGAGCCTCTGATGAGTAGGGCTAAACATGCTGCCAGTGTTGCACTTGCCCCTGTGTGGCCAACCCAGGGCGTGGAAGTGCTAATACATGTCCCAGCCGAATCTCTTCCTCCCTAGCCCATTAGGGAGTACAAGGTCTACCTTCTCGTAATAATCAGAGCCAGTGACTCTTGCCAGGATGCCAGCCTTTCGTGTGTCCACGGTTCTATTGGCACTAGCAGCCTCAAATGACAAGGGGGCAGCTGTGGCTTTCAGTTTAGTGATATACTCTTACTATGGGCACGGTGTACTTGACCTCCTTGTGGGAACCAGGACATTCAGAGCCACGGAGACCAAAGTTGCGGGAATAGGAAGTATAAATGCCCCAAGTGTGTCTGAGAGTGATGTTAGGTGAGGGAACTTCTACTTCTACCTCTTGTTTTCTAGACTCATGTATTCTACCTATTGAATTTAACAGCACCTCCTATTGGTTGAAGGTATATATTGAAGTTTAGTACACCCATTGTTGTGGGTTGTTACCTCCAAGCTGGCGGCTCAGCTGCACCTTTAATAAGCCATTCTACCGCAGCTTTTGGAAGGTACAGTATGTGGTCATTGGATCCCTTTGTCATTTTCCTATGAACTCACCCTCCCCTGAAAATTCAGTTATAAAGGGATTCTTTGATCTGAGATGACATTATATAGGATCCCATGTCCATAGATTAACCTTTGGGAGTGGTCCTGACTGAAATACTATAGGCGAGAAAGGCAAATACTTACCCAGTCAGGAAGAAACATCCTGGGGTGGGAGGGATATGATGTAATTAACTTGCCACCAGGTGGCTAGTGAGCCCTTTCATGGCTTGGTGCCAGCTCAGGGGCTCAGCATTCGTCTTTGTGCTGATAGGCTGGATACTGAGCAGGGGTCAGTTTGATGAAAGGGAGCCCATGCCGCTGGGTACATGCAGACCTCCCTCTCCGCCATCATGGTTTCTCTATTCATAAGCCGTTGCACAGGAACTTGGGTGTCTGAGACAGTTGCTGGCTGAGTCGCCCTGTCCCTTGTCTGTTTAGTGCCTCTTCTGTGATGGTGCTCTCTGGGGGGCATAGGATGCAGATCCTGTCCTCCCATAGATCCACTCATGTGCTTCTTTTCTGGACCTCTCTACTCTCAACTTTATCATCTTGCTTCTTCCAGGTTCCTGAGCTATTTGCTTTCCCAATCAGTCTGCATATATCCTTAAATCATGTCACCTTTCTCTTCACACCAAGTTCACAAACAGGTGCAATGGTACTGGACCAGGCACTGAAGCTCTGCCCACCAAGATGATGTTCTCTCTGCATGGTGCTTCTGATACTCTGACCATCTAGGCACACAACCTTGTGTGTCTCTTCAATACCATGCTAAATCAGACAATATTATTTTATAAAAGTAAAAACTAGGGTCTGTTTCATTGTTATCATTGTTCATAATGGATAGTTGACATTTTGGCTGCCCACCATCCAGACATGCTTATTTGAGGAGACTCTCAACAATAGTGGGGGGGTCAAGTTTCAACTCCTGCTACAGAAGCCTGGGAAGATGGACATCACACTCCCCCTGCCCCTGGCAGATAGAGGAGCGGGACAGATGCTTCTACCGGTTGTTGACTCTCAAGTGGGATCAGACAGCTAACAGTCACCACAACTGAGCCATGTGTCCACAACAACAATAGCAGAGACGATGTCTCAAGAGGAAGTTTCTGTGAAAAGTTCTTGGCTCTGCTTTATCCCTTTGTTTTGGAAGGGATCTGGATCTTTGGCCTTTTCTCCATTCTGTCTGCAACTGATGACTGTTTTAGTGATTTCCTTTTCTTACCAAATTATGCAGAATCAGTTCCTGGTTTTGCTACCAAGAACCAGGACTAACAAACACTCCTTTGTTAGCAACAATCAAGCATCTGACCAGCTAGGCAGTGCTAGGTAACAGACACAGGAAGACATCAATGGTGGCCCCTAGAAAGAGAAATGTAAGGCCAAGATAGAGTGAGTAGATGAATCTGTGTGGCAGACATTCAAGTTGGGGAAGGGTCTTGTTAAAAGGGAGAGACTTGAATTATGTCCAAGGTAGCTGATACCTAGTTACTGAAGTTACCACAATATAGTGGCACCATATTTACATTGATTATCTTTTGTTTGTAAACTCCACTGGTCAGAGTCTACCTAATGTGAGCTATTAGCTCTCATTCTCTTTCAGTTCGCATGCCTTTCTTCTCCATACCATGAAACAGTTTGAAAAGGAGAAATAATCATATCTGTATTACCATATTCAGCAGTCCAACAACAATTTTCTAGTTTTCTTTTATCAGAATAATATTTTCCTAAATTCAGTTCCAAACCACTCTGAAATTATTTCTTCCCTCCCTCCTTCCTTTCCTTCCCTCCTTCCATTCTTTCTTCCATCTTTCAAAATTTTCATTTTATGAATGTTAGTACTCAAAATATTATTTCACTTGAATATATAGTCATTTTAGAGGAATTAGGATGGGCAGGAAAGTGTAAAACAGAAAGCAGTAATCATCAGTAGTCATTCTTGCCATAGGTCTTTTATTTTTGGTTCTTTGGTATATTTTGTATATTCTTTTGGTATATATATTAAGTGTTTGATTCTTGGTTTCTGCTCAGGTCGTGATCTCAAGAGTTGTGAGATGGAGCCCCATGGCTGGCTCTGAGTTCAGTGAGGAGTCTTCCTGAGATTCTCTCCCTCCCTCCCCCAATTTGTATACACTCTCTCTTTCTGTAAAATAAGTAAATAAATCTTTAAAAAAAACCAAAAAATAATATTATAAATGTTTCATTTGTCATGAATCTTGCCCTGCATATCAAATTGTCCTTTTGCTTTAGCAGAACTACAATGTGAAGGGAGATTAAAATGTTGGGGCATCTGGGTGGTACAGTCAGTTGAGCTTCTGACTCTTGGTTTCAGCTCAGGTCATGATCTCAGGGTCATGGGATTCAGCCCCACGTCAGAATCTACATTTCGCATGGAGTCTGCTTGGGATTCCTTCCTTCGCTCTTCTTCTGCCCCTTTCCACCACACTCGCCACCCCCGCACACACACAAATAAATAAATACTTTCTAAAAAAGAGATAGAAAATGTTGTGTGTTAAAGCACAATGTCACATCATCTTTAGGAAGCTTGCAGTATTTTACACTCTTAGCAGCACAAAGACCAATCTCAACACTATAGTTTTTAAAAATTATTGCTGCTTGGATTGTTGTAATTTCAGTGTTGTTTTAACAGCCTTTAAGTTATGAATTCTGTTCCTGCTTTGATCATCAGAGTTGTCATTCATCAGTAATTCCAGATTTACAAATGTACAGTTTGTTAGGGGAGAGGTATAGGTGATTTTTTAAAAGATTTTATTTATTTATTTGACAGAGAGAAACACAGCCAGAGAGGGAACACAAGCAGGAGGAGTGAGAAAAGGAGAAGCAGGCTTCCCGCTGAGCAGGGAGCCTGATGAGGGGCTTGATCCCAGGACCCTGGGATCATGACCTGAGCCAAAGGCAGATGCTTAACAACTGAGCCACCCAGGCGCCCCAGTAGAGATGATTTTTAAAAATATTCGATCCCAGAGACCCGGGATCGAGCCCCACATCGGGCTCCCTGCTGGGTGGGAGGCCTGCTTCTCCCTCTCTTGCTCCCCCTGCTTGTATTTCCTCTCTGGCTGTGTTTCCCTCTGTCAAGCAAAAAAATAAATAAAAATTAAAATTAAAAAAGAAAAAAAATATTCTTTATCAGAAAAATGTCTAGTTTGAACTAATGTTTTCTAGAAAAGAAGAAAGACTACCATGGACTGTATTTTCTTTATATGTCTCAATAATCCCACGTACATAGTATCTGTTTTCTGTATAAGCAAATTATGTGGATATATCTTCTATATCAGGTTGTAAATTGTCTATTGCTGGACCCTCTTTCAAACTTAGGTAGTTTAATTTTAGTCTAAAGATCTTGAAAGTCTTTTCTTGTCTCCCAAAAGCAATTTTCTCCAAAGCAATTTGAAAGCTATAAAACTAATAATTACTAGATAAGTTCCACTGGGAAAATAAGACATTTGGGACAGGTAAGTTCTATGGTTTGTATAGAAAAGGATTTCAGAAGACTCTGAGGTAGCACTTGAGATTCCACTAACCCAGACAACGCGTGGAAGAGAAATTGCTTTTGGTTTCCTTTCTCTACAACGGTGTTGATTCTAAATTGCCTGGATGTCCACATAGTAAGATTATTCTAAATAACATTTGTCAAGTTAAGTGCAACCATGTCCTTAAAGTCTCTTAGTATAATATCTAAAATATGACAAGATTTTTTAAAAATTTTTAAAGATTTTACTTATTTATCTGACAGAGAGAAACACAGCAAAAGAGGGAACACAAGCAGGAAGAGGGAGAGAGGGAGAAGCAGGCTTCCTGCAAAACAGGGAGCCCTATGTGGGGCTCCATCCCGGGACCCTGGGATCATGACCTGAGCTGAAGGCAGACTCTTAACAACTAAGCCACCCAGGTGTCCCTGTGACAAGATTTTAAAGCAAGAATTTTTAGATACAGATAGTGTCACCTAAGCCTTGGACCCATTGTGGCTGGTTTACATTTTAAAAAAATATATTTTTTGGAACCTGCTAACTAACATCTTTACACCTCAGTCAACTGTAGAAGGGTGAACTCTGGGATTCCCAAATACTTGCTCATACATATAAATATGTGCACCCGTGGAACTATACCACATCCTCCCTCAGCTTTCCTTCTGTGTATCACCACACTCTATCTAGAAGAACCAAGAAACAGAGGCTCATGGGTGGCTCAGTCAGTTAAGCAACTGACTCTTGGTCCTGACCTTGGGGTCAAAGGATACAGCTCCCCGTTGGGCTCTGTGCTGAGTGGAGTCTGCTTATCTCTCTCTCCCTCTGCCCATCCCTGCACACTGTCTCTCTCCCTCAATTAAATACATACATCTTTAAAAAAAAATAAAAGAACAACCAAGAAGCAAACAAGAGTGGCTTCTGCATCTTCTAGTACAGTTCAAGTTGATAACCATAAACAAAGCATCAGTCATTGCTTAGCATCATACTTGGTACTCGAGTCTGGGGCAATTGAATTGAGTGGAGGTTAGTGCAGTCCTTACAGTTCCTTATGCTTTCATGAACTAAACAGCTAGGTGCTGGATTCAAGCAAGCTTTATCTTTCTATCTGCAATTAACTACAGATCTGCAAAGGTTCTGGGCAATTAAAAATATTGTTTGATGACATTTAAACTAGACCACAATGCTGGGAAGATGACCAGCAGTCACATGATTTTGTGATAGTGGTATGAAGAGAATAATTGAATTTTTTTAAAGATTTTATTTATTTATTTGACACACAGAGAGCGATCACCAGTAGGCAGAGAGGCAGGCAGAGAGAGAGGAGGAAGCAGGCTCCCTGCTGAGCAGAGAGCTGGATGGGGGCTTCGATCCCAGGACCCTAAGATCATGACCTGAGCCAAAGGCAAAGGCTTTAACCCACTGAGCCACCCAGGCGCCCGAATTTTTTTTTTTTTTTTTTAAGCAGTAAAGCTGCCAAAGAGATTATAAATTGGCATTATCTGGAGGGAAAGTTGGCAACTTGTATCAAAGACCATAAAAATGTTTACCTTTCTTGACTCAGCAATTTCACTACTAGGCATTTATCCTAAGAAAATAATCATTGTCTTGCAAAAAGATTTGCGTGTAAAATGTTCATCACATTGTTATTTATAAAATTAAAAAGTTGGAAATAACCTAAGAACCCAGCAATAGGAAAATATTTGGTTGAAGCATAAAATTAATGATATTCAACTACTTTGATCTATAAAAAATGGCAGTTTTATGTAGTTCAACCTAAATATATATCCAGTATATTTTTTAGATCCAATTTATAGACCAGATACATCGATAAAGAATCATGTAATGGAAGGTATACTTAATAATGTGGAAAATATCACAACATATTGATTAGAGGGGGAAAAAAGTAATCATATAACAAAAGGGTGAACAGGGCATGTCCTTCTTTTAGTGACTAAGTAGATCTACACGTATGAATTAACATGATTAACATATAGTGTCTTTGGCTATGGCAGTTGGGAGCTGCCCGAGTCTCACAAGCTGATGCAGTCACTGTGGATCGTGGAGAAGATGGCAGTCTGAGCACAGCTCCTACCTCACAGGAAAACTCACTGACTTCCATAAGTCTCAGTGAGAAGGCAGCAGTAGAAGCACAGCTCCTGCCGCCAGAAAATAACCTCACTAGGCCTGAGTGGTCACAAAAAGGAAAGGGCAGTCTGAGCCTCGCTCCTGGTGGGAAACTGGCATCTCCTCTTTCTACTGATTGGCCTTTATCCTGAGAGAAAAGCACATTACTCTTGACACGGCCTCAGGATGCTCCAGGCCACACCCAGACTCCCTAACAGCCCTTAAGAGTGTATTTTCTGTACTTTCCCTTTAAATTTCCTGCAACTCTGTGGAAGAGATTGTCAGGGCTCTTAAATGGTTAAATAAAGGGCTTAATATAAGGAATAAAACTGTACTAACAAGAACATTGCCAAGCACAGAAAGGATCCATAAATAAAGAATTCTGCACCCAATCGTAGAAAAGAGGCTGGAACAAGCACTTTTACCTTTGCAAAATAAGTTATCTTTCTCCTTGGTGCCAGACAGACTAACTTGTGGTCATTGTATTAATAATGGAGCTAGAACTTTGTACATAACTCATCTAAGCCTTTCAATTGCTTTCTTTTCTGTAAGACCTGCTTAAAAAAACAACATACCATTAGTCTACCATTTATCGTCTAGGGGCCAAATGTAAAAAATTATATATATATAAAAAAAAAACCTTACTGATTAACATGTCCTTGGTTTGGTTAAAGGAGTTAACTCTAAATTATAGATATGTGCACCTGAAAAAACATGTTTCACTGATTAGAGCACTATGTTTCACAAAAGCACTATGTTTCTAACAAAGACACTGTGTAGTCAAAAATCATCCTCTGTAAAAAAAATTTTCCTTTATGATGATCTGTAACTTGTTGCACATAAATAGACACTGAGAGCCGGCGAGACAGAGATGCCTGGCAGGTGATCGAAAAGAATCTTCAGAGCTCTCTCATTCGTCGACATCATCCTTCCTTCAGGGACCCCTGGTTCAGCCAGAGCTGGCCTCCGGCCTGTTGCACTATAAATATTTCACATTTATCTTTGTGTCTTTGTTTTGCGAATAGCCATGGTAATTATGTATTATTATTATTATTATTTAAAGATTTTATTTATTTGACAGAGAGAAACACAGCCAGAGAGGGAACACAAGCAGGGGGAGTGAGAGAGGGAGAAGCAGGCTTCCCGCCAAGCAGGGAGCCCGATATGGGACTCGATCCCGGGACACCAGGATCATGACCTGAGCCGAAGGCAGTCGCTTAACCAACTGAGCCACCCAGGCGCCCCTGTATTATTTTCTGCAATCACAAAAATACACTAAGTAGTACACAGACACACCTCAGTTAAAAAGAAATGGCAAAATAATCCCATATCATTTTAGTCATGTAGACAAGGCACTTTGCTTCCCTTCACAGCTTTCCACAATGCTTGTCATGGACACGTTTCCATCTTCAACTGGGCAGACATGGATGTAAAACAATTTATTGTCCACCCTTAAGTCAAGATTGGCTTTAAGTTTAGACAGTTAACTTGAGAGGGGAGAAAAAAGCACTCCCTGTGTTTTCCAGATGGCTGAATAATCTTTAACAGAGGAAAGGCTCTCGAAAGGATGGCCTTCTTCTCTGAGAGATAAGATTCTCCTTAGGGCGTGGGGGAGGGCATGGAGGTCACACACAAAGCCCGAGAATCCAAGGCCCATGTAGGAGCAATACATGTTGCAGAGCAATGAAGGCTGAAGAGAGAAGAGCTTTGTGCCCCTGCTGACCTACGATAGTTTACAGTAGGGGAATAGAAACATAAGACAGAAAGAACAAAAGCAATGGGTTTCGGATACCTTTGCACCTTGGGACATGAATGGTGAATGAAGCGAGTTCTTGGTATCCCCTCTTGTACTTAGGTTCACCTGCAGTTGAGAAATCTATTTGAACTGGCTTCCATAATCCACTGGAGAGAGGAAAAACATGTTGAAACATTAGGGCTAATGATTACAAATATGATTTGTTTGAAAACATGTAACATCTTGCAGTATGGATTTTGTTACTTTATCATTTGGCAAGTTGCTTCATTCTGGAAGTTTGAAACAAGATACTTCTTTCCTTCCCTCCCTCTTCCTCTGCCCCTCCCTGCCTCTAAAAATAAATAGATAAGTCTTAAGAAAAAGTTGAGGAGGGCTCCTGGGTGGCTCAGTCGTCAAGCATCTAACCCTTGATTTTGGCTCAGGTCAAGATCTTAGGATCATGAAACCAGCCCTGCTTGGGGCTCCTCACTTAGTGGAGAGTGTGCTTGAGATTCTCTCTCTCTGCCCCTTGGCCCTTCCCTTCTCTCAAAATAAATAAATAACTCTTTGAAAAGAAAAGAAGAGAAGGGAAGGGGAGAGGGAAAAAAAAGGAAAAAAGAAATAAATGAAAAGAAAAGGAAAGGATAGGAAAGAAAAGAAAAGAAAAGGAAAGGATAGGAAAGAAAAGAAAAGGGAAAAGAAAGAAAAGAAAAGAAAAGAAAAGAAAAGAAAAGAAAAGAAAAGAAAAGAGAAGAGAAGAGAAGAGAAGAAAAGAAAAGAAAAAATAAAAAGATATAGTTCCTTGGTAGGCCCTCCAGATGAATTTCTTGGGTCCACCCAGGATTTCAGAATCTCTATTTCAGTGATAATGAAGGGAGTTTTTTCCTAGGGTTTGATTAAACATGGAATTGAGAAAAACACAAGTGATGCTGTTGGTAAACTGTAGACCTACTAAAGAGTTCATGTGGACAGGTATTGGGACATATGTGTCATGTTAACTATTGCTTCCTGTACTCAGTGACTGGTCATTGCCCTGGTTCCAGAGCCAGGCTGCGTGGGTTTGAACACCAGCACTGCCACTTATGGGCTGTGTGACCTTAGTCAAGCTACTGAACTTCTCTGTGTCTGTTTCTCTATACATGAGCATAATATTAATAACCCTCGCCTGATAGATAGATTAGTGTGAAGACTTGAGATGAGTTAAAATATGTAAAGTACTATAATAACCAGACCTAGCAAATGAGAGGGAAGTGTTAGCTCCCAGTATCTTAGTACTTAGTATTCTTTGTCTTCAACATCAGTAGTTATTAGATTTTTTAATTTATTTTTCTGAGCCATGAAAGTGAGAAACACAGTATCTTCTCGTCAGTAATGGCAGCTTAGTATGACAGTGATTTTTAAAGGGAGGGTAAGGAAACCTCCCTTGTGTGTGTGGCGGGGGGTGGATATTAGACTCTTTAGTGGGGTCCCTCACTTTGAAACTCTCTTTGGATTATTTTGATGTCTAGCTCATTTCAGCGAGATGATAGGGTAGCATAGCTCTTTTGGAGACACCGTCTGACATCACACCCTTCTCATCTGTACTAACCCAACTATCTCTCTGGTGACTTGCTGGTCTTGACAAAACAGTTCCCAGACACTTCCCCTTGCCCTGGATTTCAAATTATTACTGTCATAGTTTTGCTTCTTTTTGTCTTAGTTTGCTGATGTTACTAATGCTACACCTCCCTCGGGGGTTCTTAGCCAACCTCCTCTGAGCCCTGGTGGAGTCATGCCACCTCCCCGAGCAGGAAACAGCTACTCATAGTCTATACATATTCTGTTACAGAACAGCCCTGTCATTTGGGGCAGGAAGAATCAATTAAATGGGGATATTTTCAAGGCACTCTCTCTTCGTTTGTCATGGGAAAACCCAAAGAGGACACTTCTCTGTAGTACTCTGCCTTCTACTTGAAATTTTGCAGTTAGATGAGGGAAGCGGGACTACACGGGGACTCTCACGGGCTCTGGGCACATTTGTTTTGAGGGTCCCTTTCTCCATAAAAAATATTAAATCACATTTTATGATTGTATTAATATGAAGATGAACATATCAATGCTGTATAGGAAAACATTTTATTCAGCCTAAACATTAAGGATTTTTTTCTTCTGATTTTAAAAGAAATTAAAACATTTGCGTGGGCTCCTCTGGTCCTGAGCTATTGTGCCCACTATGCCTAATGACAAGTCAGCCCTCGCCACACTTGCCTGGGCCTCAGCACAGAAGAGACTTGCCATTTTTCCCAGCTCCTTACTCATGCTCACATTAACTCCAAGGCAAAACCTGGAAGAAGCAGAAGGGTATGTTAAGAAGAAGGAGTAGAGAGAACTGGGTATGTTAGCATCCTACAACCTAGCTGTTATCGCTACATTCTGTCTTGAAGGATTAATAGTTACCAATGTCTACAATGCAGAACTACAAATGCTAGTACCTTATACCTAATAAGTATGGATTGTTACTTGAATTCCATGGAATTAAATTTCAAAGGGTAAAACCACTCAAGGTGACCAGGTCCTACCTAGTGTCGGGATACTATCATAGGGATATATATGTGAGGACTTGGGTTTTTTATCTTACACATACCCTTGTCCCTGTCCTTTTATATTTAGAGGCACACTCTGCTATATACTAACTGGGACAGCACTGATTTGCTAGACCGGTATTTATCTCGGAAATCAGTTTTTAAAAATATGTGTGTCTCCATGGCGATGTATTGTGTTTATTTATATATAAACATTTATCTGTTTCTGCATTTGGAGTGCAAAGGTACATTTTTAGGAAATAAAAGCAAGGGTTACAGAGGTTTTTTTCACACTCCTGGCCAGTGAGCTTTAGCTCTAAGCATGAAGACTATGAACTAATGTGTCCCTTGGCATGCTATTCTGAACTCTGTGATTTCTGAAACATGTCGTTTACTCCACTATAACTTTCTTTCTCTGCAATTTATTTGGAATTTTGTAAAATACTTTCAATCATTAATGGTTAACCAAGGTTTTGTGGGTGATAGTGCTGAAAATCCTGCAAAACATCAACAGAAAATTTTCATGAAGTGAAGGGGCCGAGAAGCTCCTAAAAGAGGTTTTCAGAGTGACATAGGCAGAGACCAGCCGCCAGATTTGGGATTGCTGTAGATGTTCAAGAAGTGGTCAGAAGACACTGTGAAATATTTTATGTCAATAAATGTGAAAATTCAGATTAAATAGATGAACTTCTGCAAATGTCTGATATATTAAACTGACTCAAGAAGACTGAAAATCACCCCCTCGAATTGGCAATTAGAGACAGCGAGACTGGTTTCACTGCAATACTGGATGAAAGGAGAATAAACAGAGGCAGTAAAAATAGACAATTCTACTAAGGAGTTTTGGTGTAAAGGGGAGAGGATCTAAATCTGTTGCACATCATTCCCTACACACACACACACACACACACACACACACACACACACACTGATTGCTTTGCCACTTATTGAATTCACCTATTCTGTTACCTTCTGGTTTCTATACTGAACTTTTAAAAAAGATTTTATTTGTTTATTTGACAGAGGGAAACACAGCTAGAGAGGGAACACAAGCAGGGGGAGTGAGAGAGGAAGAAGCAGGCTTCCCGCGGAGCAGGGAACCCAATGTGGGGCTTGATTCCGGGAGTCCGGGATCATGACCTGAGCTGAAGGCAGATGCCCAACGACTGAGCCACCCAGGTGCCCCTAGACTGAATTCTTTTTATGTGATTCCTGCCTGGATAGATCATGTTTACAGATAGTACAGTGACATCCCATTGGATTATGTGTATCTCCGAAGGCTTTGCCTAACCCTACAGTCAAGGTACTAAAGTTAAACTCATGTCCCAAATGATTCTGTTTCTCTCTTTTAAATGTCTAACTGGAATTTTCAGGATTTCTTGCTTTGCCACTCTTAGTTAGGATCTTGTTATTTCATATCTATTACAGCACCATTCCCAGTCTTCCAGCCTTCAGGTTTTCCCCTTGCAATCTGTTTACATGATTCAGCTGGATTGGCATTTGCCAAGGTGGTTTCTCAGGAACATTAGTCCCATGAGCTCCACCACCAAGAAGGCCTCCATGGCTGACTGAGGTTAGACAATGCAGGATCCTGGAGCCCCACCAGCCTGCCCGTCAATTCTCTGGAAACCGATGTGCGCACAGTGTATTAATGCGGTTAAAGGAAAGGGATCACAGTTACAGGAACACCCCAAACACACTGAGTTTTATTTCACACTGACCTTTACAAAGGAAGTCCTTGTGAGCAAGTTTGAAAATGTGTGAAGAGAGCTGTAACTGACTTGACAGTAACTTCAGCATGGACTCGGTCTGTGGCCCTAAAAGAGAGACACACATTTCAGGGGGTCGTCCAGCATTCTAAACTACAGAACTCATTATTTAAAATGCTTCTGTTATATGTACCTCAAAAAAAAACACCCTAGTTTGCTAATTGACATAATAAATATTGGGTCTTTTTTATGGGTAAAACTAAAGGCTGATTAGCCTGACAAATGATAGGAATGTGTTCCCACTGGGGAAATTAAAGATATGTAAGATATGTGGATTGACTAACATCTGAGACTCACTTGCATCACAAGCCTGGTAGCAAGGTCATGCGGACCCTTGCCCACCTCAAACTTCCGCAGTGACTGTCACCAGCTACTAAAAAAAAAATTCATGTCAGATTATTTTAAATAATCTCCCCAAAGATTATTTAAATCAATGTTGTTTTTAAAAATAGGCCTTGTGGATTGGCAAGCACAAGATATGTAATTGAAGGATAATATTTGAGGCAAGAACTGCAAATAAAGTCAAGATAAAGTGTGACTTCCTTTGAGTATACGGATGGGGATGCATTTGCTTCTCTGATTGTGTTACCTCAAGCAGGGGAGAATGGCTAGAGGAAATGGACCTAATGAAAAATTGTCCTGTATGCCTGCCTGGAAATTAGTCCTGGATCTCTGTTACCCACACATATCCTCTCAGTTCTATCTAGAACACAATTATAATAAAAGAAAATAGTGCTGCTGTCACATCAATCCATCTAGAACTCCCAGAGCCCAGGGGACCCAAGCAGAAAGTGAAAATGTCCAACTGTTCAATGCTCAAATGGGTATTGACTTTAGTTTTTTTGATGGTTTATAGGAATCGGATTCTTTCTGGTCACTTCCAACATTGAGAAGCACTTAAGAGCTAGAGTTCTGCTCCTCCCACAACTAGCTTTCAGGTAATGGGGAGGTCAAGGGTCACAGAGCATTCTGCGATGCAGACACACATTTGTCAGCAGTGGTCATTCACACCGTCCTCGCTCGCTTGATGAAATCCAACTTCTGCTCTATCATGTGCCCAACCCATATCTCTCATGGAAAGCTCACTTCAGAAAAAGTAATGAATTCTGGCAGTAGAATTCAGCTAACTTCCTAGTTAGAGTCAATTAACAACAATCCTGGGGGAAATCTCATGCACACGGGAGTATGTTGAAATCCTCAGCCTCCAGGACCATTACAAAGGTTCGAATCACTAGGCTCCGGTTTCCTACTTAGATGTTGTTCAGGCACAGAAATGCTGGCACGAAGTCCCCAGGCAGCCTGAATGCCTTCACCACCACTCATTTCACCAAAGAATAAATCATTTCAAGAAGGTAATTACACTAACTAACCAGGCCTCTTTTGTTGACCTAAAAAAGACGTGGCAGATGGGGCGCCTGGGTGGCTCAGTTGGTTGGGCGACTGCCTTTGGCTCAGGTCATGATCCTGGAGTCCCAGGATTGAGTCCCACATCGGGCTCCCTGCTGGGCGGGAAGCCTGCTTCTCCCTCTCTCACTCCCCCTGCTTGTGTTCCCTCTCTAGCTGTGTTTCTCTCTGTCAAAATAAATTAAAAAAAAAATCTATTAAAAAAAAAAAAAGATGTGGCAGGAAAATAAAAGATAGTAGAAACATTTGGAGTAGGCTTTTTTTTTTTAAGTCACTATAATGTCCAAGAGGGTGTTTTCAATTAAGGTTGAGTGTAGATTTAAATTACCTAACATAACTTCCTATTCCAGCGGGGCATCTAGTGCTGGACCAGTCTTCCCACCATTCACAACTGGATGTGTGTGTATGCAATGACTACTTTTGGATGTTGAGAAACAGGCAGTTATGGTGGTCCCCGAGACTGACTAACAAACTAACAAATAAGGAGAGTCCCGTGATCTCCCGCTCTTTGCCTGTAGGCACTTTTCAGACTGTGGCCGTGGGAGAACTTACTCAAGCTCGGTCTGGCCATCTCACTGACCTGGGGGCCAGGAGCAGGAGAAGGTTGCCGCCCAGGGAAATCAACACAGTCGTTCCTAGAGCCCGTGCCTTGAAATCTGCTCTTTCCCAGGATGCAACTTCATGAGGCTAGACAAAAAACTCCTGAGGAAAGAAAACCCACCAGGAAGCTATGAGCTGAACAGTTCTTGGAGTTTCCTGAGGGCTGGAGTGATCACATGTCTGGGGTTCGTAGGATACTCCCTGAGTTTATGTGTCATGGCAAATATCCATCAGAAACCTCTTGACGGTCTTTTTCTTTTCTTTTCTTTTAAAATATTTTACTTATTTATTTGACAGAGAGAAACACAGCTAGAGAGGGAACACAAGCAGGGGGAGTGAGAGAGGGAGAAGCAGGCCTCCCATCGAGCAGGGAGCCTGATGCAGGGCTCGATCCCAGGACCCTGGGACTCGTAATGACTGAGCCACCCATGCACCCCCCTCTTGTTGGTCTTATTTGGGAACTTTGGTTCCTTTTATTTTGGGAAGAGGATTATCTTGGGAAATGGCGGGGGGCGGGGCGGGGGGGAGATGGCAGAGGCAGAGTGGAGTACAGCAGCAAGCCAGGACATGAGCGGGATCAGAACCGCAGCTGGGCTGTCATTGATCTCATCCCTGCTCTGGATACAGCATGGGGCTAGGCAGCCACAGAGACTTATATAGGCATTGAGATACAAACCTAAAAACCTATAATTAAAATCTGAGTGACAAAAAAGTGCTTCAGTACAGGGGCAATGTTGTAGAAGTCCAACAACTGATTTCAGCTGGCGTGGTGGGCTGACTCCAGAAAATACCATTTCTAATTTTGCTTTCATATACTGAGCATCAGTGGGACATTTGTATAGGGATCAATTTTTTTTTAAGTAATCATCTTTTTTGTGTATGTCATTTAACACCTATCTTTCAATGAACCAGCATCCTTAAATGACAAATGAAAACTGTGCTTTCCCTGAGGAGTGAATTCTTTTTTTTTTTTTAAGATTTTATTTATTTATTTGACAGAGAGAGAGATCACAAGTAGGCAGAGAGGCAGGCAGAGAAAGAGGGGGAAGCAGGCTCCATACTGAGCAGAGAGCCCCATGTCAGACTTGATCCCAGGACCCTGAGATCATGACCTAAGCCAAAGGCAGAGGCTTAACCCTCTGAGCCACCCACATGCCCAGGAGTAAAATAATTCTTAAACCAGGGCTTCCAAACAGTTGAGAGAATGTGAATTGGTTTTCTTGCCTAGACCTGGCTGATGTTTCTTCTATGTTTATGAAAACAAGGACTCTGCCATTGACCTGTAAAACCAAGCCACCCAAGCTTCTCAGAGCATGACAGCAGCCTTCTGGGAAGGAGATGGGGTAGAGCAAAATAAATATTTTTACAGATTTTAGGGGTTCTCCTTGACCTATTGTCTTTTTTCTACTTCTGCTTATTGTTTTAGAGGCCATTTTGAATCTACTATCTCATGAGATCTGTGAGGATCTTTTTGTTCACCCTTCCATCTTAGGTGAATGGCCAGAAGTGGTCTAGGGTTTTGACTGATTCTTGGCCTGCATGGGTTTGAGAATGGGCACATCCATGCGCTAGAGAATATAGATGCAAGGGAGGCTAGAAGAGTATACAACTGCCCTGTTGTAGCCTCTATGGAAAGTGAGGTTAGTTACTAAACAGATTCTCCAAATTGTTGATTCTGGAATAGCCAGAGAGAGAAAACCAAGTACTAGGTACATGAAGGGAAGGCTGGAAAATCCAGGATGAACATGTGTGCGGGAGACGAACCATGACAGGAGGCCAACCTGGGGGATTCTCTGTGATATTTTCTTTGGGAGGTGGGAGGTAAGCAGTTAGGGATGCTATTATTTATGGATTGAGTTATGTCCCGCCACATTTTTACAGTGGAGTTCTAACCCCCACCACCTCAGAATGCAACTTTATTAATTAAGTAAAAGTGAGATCATGAGGCTAGGACAGAATCCAACAGACTAGTTGGTGGAATGTGGTCACAAATTATGCATGCAGAAGAACACTATAGGAGGATGAAGGCAGAGATTAGCGTGATGTTCCTATATACCAAGGATGGCAAGGATTGCCAGCAAACCACCAGAAGCTAGGGGAGAGGCAGGAACACATTCTCCCTCACAGTCCCCTAAAGAACCTATCTTGCTGACATCTTCGTTTCAGGCTTCCTGCTTTCAGAATTGCAAGATGATAAATGTCTGTTGTTGAAGCCCTCCTCTGCCCCAGTCCGGGGTGCTTGGTTTTGGCAGCTCTAGCAAACAAATACCGATGCACTGAGGGATTTTAGGTGTCCATACCTCATTATAACCCCCGTCCCCTCACTGCTGGCTTTTAGAGACTAGTTAGGTTAAAAAACACAAGCCCATCTGTCCTAGCAATTATTCTCTCACAGTAAAATCTGTCACATAAAAATTAATGACAATTCTGGAACAGTTTACCACAAAACCACATGGGAGTTTCATGTATCCATCCAGCCCAACCTGTCCTTTTCAGATGTGGAAACTAGAGCCCAGAGAGGAGGAGGGTCCTGCTAAGTCTCATGGTGAGTCCGGGGTCGGGATAGACTCCCATATTAGTTCACAAGGCCTACCATAGCAAAGTACCATGGATTGGGTAACTCAAACAACAGAAACTTATGTTCTCTCAGTTCTGAAGCCTAGAACTCAAAGATGAAGGTGTTGGCAGGTTTGGTTTCCTCTGAGGTCTCTCTCCTTGGTTTGCAGTTGACAGCCTCCTCCATGGGTCCTCACGTGGTCTTTCCTCTGTGTGCCACCTGCCCCACTCTCGCTAGGTCACAGTATGTTCAAATGTCCTGAACCTGCTGTGTAATACTCTTTCATTTCAACTTGAAGAACTCCCGTTAGCATTTTTTGTAAGGCAGTTCTTGTGGTGATGAACTTCCTCAGCTTTAGTTTGTCTGGGCAAGTCTTTATCTCTTCTTCATTTTTGAAGAATAGTTTTGCTGTGCATAGTGTTCCTGGTTGGCAGCATGCTAAATATATGACACTACTCCCTTCGAGCCTGTCATTTCTGCTGAAGAAACTGCTGGGCACCTCATGGGTTCTCTGGTGCATCGCAAGTTGTTTTTCTCTTGCTGCTCTTAAGATTCTCTTGTCTTTAACTTTTGGCAATTTAATTATAATGTGTCTCAGGTTGGGTCTCTTAAAATTCATCTTATTCATTTTATTTGGAACTCTCTAGGCTTCCTGGTTCTGTGGTGAGTTTATCAGAGTGCTTTACACCGATGACTGAAAAAAAAAATGATACAACCTGAAAACCTAGAATCATGGGGACAAATCAAAAACATTTGTGAGAGGGAGTAAATGAAGCAAAACTTTATCCATTTTACAGTTTGGCCTCAGGCTACCGTTGATGATGAATACCAAGTCAGTATGAGTTAATCTGGAATCCTGATGCTAAAGGTCCTGTGTTGCTAAATAAGAAGGAAAAATAACAACCACAGTATAATCTGCATTTACATTAAAGAATAAGGACAAAGAGGGTTTTTCTTAAAAGTTACTTTAAGATTTGGGTGCCTGGGTGGCTCAGTGGGTTAAAGCCTCTGTCTTCAGCTCAGGTCATGATCTCAGGGTCCTGGGATCGAGGCCCGCATCAGGCTCTTTGCCCAACAGGGAGCCTGCTTCCTCCTCTCTTTATGCCTGCTACTCTGCCTACTTGTGACCTCTCTTTCTGTCAAATAAATAAATAAATTTTTTTAAAAAGAAAATGTAGAACTCAGGAAGCAGAAAGCAGAGAGAGAGACCTAGAGAGGGAGGGTGAGGGGAAGGACATCGTCCAGGGTAGAAGTAAGGTAGTGATACATGGGAGGATCTGCTACCCTGATCCTGGATTCCCCAAGATGAGGAAAGTTCTGAGAACAGACCCTGCCTTGGAAACCTTCTATGGGCATTATTTCCTACTAACTGGGCCTTTTTCAAGGCATTAAGAAATTTAAGTTGTTTATTTGGCAACATTCTGATGCCTTTTGATTTCTGGATTATATAAGACCAAACCAAAGGAAATGGCCAACTAAAGAAAAGTAATAAATTGTTCTTGACATTTTAGCAGGTGTATTTGTAAGTTAAAGATCTAGATCTGAGCAACTATTCGATTAAAGTGAACCTGCAATTAGAAAACGGAATGCCACAGAGATAAACTTACTGGTCTCTCCAGGGGGTGTTTCAAGGTAATCTATTTTCAACAGAATGAATCATACTTTTTTCATGGTGGTCGGTCAAGTGGAGGTTGTACTGGTAAAAGAAACATTGCTTTGCATTCTGCCAGCATGATTGGAGAGAACACCCTTGAATTCAAATTAGAGAAATATTTAATGCTGGAGCCTATGACAGTGATAGATAACTTGTTTTGCAGTCACACGCAGGTCACCTTTCATGCTGCTGGGAGCTTTCTTTTAAGCACAAGAGATAAGAGAACAAAATGACTTCAGGGATATTAAATAGAGGCTATTATTATCTTTTACTTGATCACATTTGGGGCTGAGCAGAATCTCTAAGAAATGAAAAACGGTGTATGCACTTAAGCATAAAACAAGTTCTCCATGCAGCAAACGTAAGGTTACAGCCATATATGGAAGAAAGAGCAGTAAAGAGTAATCCCAGAGCGGGTACCAGCCCCACTTCTGACTTGGTTTGTGTGACCTTGGAGACAGTGACCACGTCTAAAATGGAGATAATCACAAATACTTATCCCACCTGCCTCATGGGTGCCCACAGGGAATACTGATGTAGACCACTTTCAGGATAGTTTGTCTTCTTGTTTACGTTGACTTTGCCAAGCATTATACATGCTGCCAAGTGCACTGCATTCAATATCTGTTCTTCCCAACTCTTTTGCAACTGGAGTGGTTTCTCCCCCTTCCCTTCTCCTTTCCTCTCTCTCTCCTCCTTCCTATCTCCCCCCTCCCCCCCTTTCTGTCTCTCCCTTTCATAGAAAGAAAAATTTATAACTCAGAGACTCTAAGTAGTTTATCCAAGGGGTAGTCAAATGAGCTGCAATCACAAGACTTTGGGGAAAAACAAATTTTTCTTCACTGGGACTTTGGATTGATGTTACTTTCATGTGATTGTTTTCCCTGACAAAATTCAGAGGAAGAAGCTGAGAGGCTTAGCTTTCTTACATATTAAATCACTCTTCCCAGAAAATGTTACAGTGAAATCATTGCTAAAAATAATAACAGGGGCGCCTGGGTGGCTCAGTTGGTTAAGCGACTGCCTTCGGCTCAGGTCATGATCCCGGAGACCTGGGATCGAGCCCCACATAGGGCTCCCTGCTCGGCGGGAAGCCTGCTTCTCCCTCTCTCACTCCCCCTGCTTGTGTTCCCTCTCTAGCTGTGTTTCTCCCTGTCAAATAAATAAATAAAATCTTAAAATAAAATAAAATAAAAATAATAACAAACCTGTATATTAACTTATGTGCTTTTCTAGTTTCTCTAATACTTCCTCATATATAACCTCTGTTGGAATACTTTCTAATTTTTTACTTTAAGTTCCTAACAAATATGAATTAGTTGTCTTCTTTGTGAGCCCCAACAAAGTGAATTGAAAGTAATGAAGAGGGGCACCTGGGTGGCTCAGTCATTAAGCATCTGTCTTCAGCTTAGATCATGATCCCGGAGTCCCAGGATGGAGCCCCATCTCGGGCTCACTGCTCAGCGGGAAGCCTGCTTCTCCCTCTCTCACTCACCCTGCTTATGTTTCCTCTCTTGCTCTGTTTCTTTCTGTCAAATAAATAAATAAAATCTTTAAAAAAAAAAAAAAGAAAGTAGTGAAAATATATACAGAAATGAACCTCTACCACACTGCTTTAACCAACTGACCAAAATTTACCTCATCCATAAAGGACAGATCAACATCATGCCGCTTCTGTACGATGCATTGAGAAGACACAGCAACACTTGAGTGATTCCTACCAAAGACAACTGAGTTGAATATAATGGTGAGGCAACATCGAACAAGCCCAAACTGACAGACATTCTACAAAATAACTGGTTTATATGCTTTCAAAATGGCGATGTCCTAAAACACAGAGAGTCTGAGGAACATCTCCAGATTAAGGAAGACTTCAGAGACATGATAACTGAATGCAATGCATGCCCTAATGTTTTCATTTCTTATAAAGAACATTATTGCAGTAAATGGTCATCTCTGAATAAGATCTATAAATAGATAAAGGAATTATATCAATGTTAATTTCCTATTAATAGTTAAATGTTAATTGTTGTGTAATTATAGAAAAGAATGTACTAAAGCATTTAGTGGTAAGGAGGTATCATGCCTGCAATTTATTTTCAAATTTTTCAGAAGATATATACATGGTGATAAAAA